>JAAGKR010009164.1:7500-27741 GCA_011419295.1 Clarias macrocephalus | reverse complement strand
ACCCCACACCACACACCACACACCACACACCCCACACCACACACACACACACCCCACACCACACACACACACACACACCACACACCCCACACCACACACACACACACACCCCACACCACACACCACACACCACACACCCCACACCACACACACACACCACACACCACACACACCACACACACACACACACACACACACACACACACACACACACACACACACACACACACACACACACACACACACCCTTGATCCTTTAGATGTGAGGCCACAACACCATGGTTCTGTCACAGTATCATACAATGTTTCTCGATGTGTCTGCTGCCCCTGGTGATCCGGGTGATACTGCAGGTGAGCCGTGAATAATCAATTTCAATACATAAATGAAAACTTTTTTCAGTTTTGTAATTAGGTTTGACCAATAAATGATTATGGAAAAAAAAACTATTCAAAGCCAAAGTTATGTCATTTAAATGATGTTTTGTGATTTAAGGTTTGGGCGGCCCGTCACCTTCTTGAGTTTGGGAATGACTGACATATACTGTACCATAGTATATACAGTACAGGGGCGGTGGTGGCTCAGTGTGTAAAGGCTCTGAGTTACTAATCAGAATTTTGGTGGTTTGACCCCCAGCTCTGTTCCTATTGGGCCCCTGAGCGAGGCCCTTAACCCTGTCCGCACCAGTTGACAGTATAACAGTTGACCCTGTGCTTTGATCCCAGCCTACTAACAAGAAACTATGACATGCAAAGAATAAAGAATAAAGAATTTCACCGTGCAGTAATGCATGTGTGACGATTAAAGGCTGAACTTACTTATGTACGATTTATGTAAGAAGTCTCCAGTGTCAGTGCTTTCAGAAGCTGTCATTTTCAGTTCCCAGGTTTTCAGGACAGCAGAGTCAAGAGAATGAAAGACTGTTTACAGCTGCTATAAAGTGAGTGATAATGGAAACACCATGCAATGCCGTGCAACTTTAGATTTAACCCGATTCTGATTCCGGTTCAGAAGAAACTCAAAGCCAACGTTGATGTTTTTTGGGAATGGAGTGGTTGTATCTTGTGCAGCATCTCTCAGTCTTTCACATAGCGGTGTGACGGACCTGCTGAGAGTCTTCAGAACTGCAGTCTTAACTACAGCATAAAACATGCCGCTGCGGGAATATATCGTTCCTGCCGCTATCCTGGATTTCTTTTTAGGGTTTTATGTTTGCTTTTTGTTTTTCATTAAGGATATGAGACCCTGAGACGGATTTCTGAGAATATTACTCAGGTCTGAGAGGCCCAAAGCGCCGTGAATAATGAGCCGTCATTTCCACGCGCCCCTGAATCCGTCATGATCCTCAGTGTTTCTCAGCAACATGAACAGGCGCTCGTTTTTGAAACTCTCCAAAAAACAAGGTGTGTGTGTGTGTTTTTTTTTTGTTTGTTTGTTTTTTCGTGGAATTACACGGCCGACTACGGGATCAGAGTGGAACCGAAGACACGAGCAAATGGATTTCTAAACCACTCAGGAGTCTTGTTTTTCAATTTACAGAGTCCATTACAGGTTAAAACGCCCCGCGGATTCGTCGCTGGAATTAGATCAGTCTGAAAGCGTTTCCCTTTCGCTTAACACTCCGTTTAACGAGAACGTAGTTAATGTTCTCCACAAATGTAAGAGCTGCCAGGAGCGAGCTCGGGGAGGGACATTACTGAAGTGTAAAAAAAAAAAAAAACCTCCACGGGAACATTAGTTCTGCGACAATTCATGTGTTTTAATAAGAACAACAACACTTAGACAGTCAGAATAATCTTTATTTTCACGGCATATGTGACGCTTATGCGACGTGTTTAATCTTAACATCAGCGTGTGTTTGTTACGATGCCTTCATAAGGCATAATACGCAGCACATTACAGTTTGTTGCGCTGTTAATAACACATCTATCAACTGTATTCGAAGCAGTGTTTTAGCATGTCGCAAAGCTCCTAATACGATCCTTATATCTTTACATTCTCATTATATTCATAAATGCATTACAAAATAATAAGGAAAGTTCTAGCATGTGTTTTTTTTCTTCTTATCCCTCCCCCCCTTTTATTGTCACAACCTCTTTATGAAAGACAGAGGAGTTATCTCTATATTCTCCAGCGTCGCCTCGAACCTCATGCCACGAATGCTAAGCATCCATCTCCTCCTCTGTGCCCGGAAGTTTCTCTCTGATTTAATGCGATTTGACGCGCAGCAAAGACGAACCTTAATGCTATTAGAGCTGCAATTTCCATCTCAAACTGTGAGGCCGATGCGTGCGGAATAGGAATCGCAGGCGGGAATTAATACGCGGATATGAGAGACGACAGACCTGGACACGAGGGCAGCGGCTGGATTTATTTATTAACATGTACAAAGCAATTATGTGTGTAAAAACTGAACAGTGGCATTAAAACCTGCTCGTGGAGGAGCTGAGAAGCATCATGCGTTAAACCATGAACGAGCCCTTATCGATGAGCCGTTACCATAGGAACGGTAATATATTAATACAAACCTGTGATCATGTTTCCAGCTGGAAGTTTTACAGAAAAGAAAAAAAAATCAACACCTTTTGACCAATCAGAATCCGGAATCGAACTACTGTGTTATTGCCAGTAAATGTTTTGTCTCGACATTTAAAAATAAGAACAATAATTTAAAAAAAAGACACACGGCGCTGTTTTGTAGAAGGTCATGTTGCTAAAATAGAGATAGTGTAAGAATAGTGTGCGGAACAATAGCGTGTGTGTGTGTGTGTGTGTGTGTGTGTGTGTGTGTGTGTGTTACAGAATGATTAACGATGCACTGGTGCTGCTTGTTTGGGCCTCAGTGAATGAACTTTAGACACCTAATTATCGCCGCTTTTGTTGTTCGGAGGCGCTGATGGAGAAGCGAGCAGACGTGACCTGGAGGAGGAGGAGGAGGAGGAGGATGAGGAAGGAGGCGCTGGGTTGTCTGATGGATCGAATCGGTGTTAATTCAGAGGGAAAATAAGCTTGACTGTGTAAACAGTGTGTGTGTGTGTGTGTGTGTGTGTGTGTGTGTGTGTGTGTGTGGATGGCTGACTACCCAGAATAAGTCATTGATGAGCTTAGTGAGAGAGAGAGAGAGAGAGAGAGAGAGAGAGAGAGAGAGAGAGAGCTCAGTTCAGGTCTTCTCTATAAAATTGTTCAGAATTCTAGACTCTGATTGGTCAAAAAAACAAACACTTCAGGTGCTAACATTCTATTCTATTCTATTCTATTCTATTCTATTCCGCTTCACCCAGGCTCTACATGCAGCTCTTGTTTACTTTATTCGACTTGCTCTCTGTCTGCATCACATGTTTGAATGTAAGCCTGAAAGTGACGGCGATTGTCATTAAGCCGTGTCTAACGTTCAGAAACAATGGCGCCTTAAATTACTCCCCGAGTTCAGAAAGGGACACGAATCAATTTGCTGCTTCCGTGAAAGCAGCGTGCCGAGCGCTCGTTATCACGTCCAGGCAGCTGTCTGCACCTCTGACAACTGATTGGTCATCCTCCGCTTTAGATCTCAGCACAGGAGCAGCGGAGCTTTAAAGTGTGGCAAAGGAGCCGTAAGCGACTGCCTGCTTCTTTTGTAGTCGCAAAGCAAAGCACCTCAATGATCTTTTAGGTTCTTGGGGAAAAAAAAAAAACCCAAAAAGTAAAAAATCAAATAGCCAAGGAAGTCAGAGCATTCAAACTTTAGTTTTTTCTTTTCTTTTCTTTTTTTTTTTTGGTCACTTTAATTGTTAATATTTTAAGCCATAACCCTGGATTTGTGTGTCTCCTGCTTTCCACATCTCCTTCTTCAGGTTTCTTACTTTGCTAAACATTTGGGGTTTGGATGATTCCATGGCACGGACCTCTCATAATCTGATAGTAATCTTTACTAGCGCACACAGACGGATGTTAAGACCCTGATGGAATCTTCTCCGCTTTATGGCATCACCAGGGAACACTAAAGCAGACCTTTAAAAAGTGAAGAAACCACTGCTTTGTGCCTTATCTACATTTACATTACAGCATTTGGCAGACGCCCCGATCCAGAGCAACGTACATTTTTATCTCATTATACATCTGAGCAGATGGAGATTAAGCTCACAACAGAGGGAACTTCATGATGATGATGGTTCGGGCTGAACTTGTGACCTTCTGACCACCGAGCGAACGCTGCCTCATACCCCTCAGGTCGCTCCACGTTGTCTGCTTCATTTATCTTATCTGTTTCGAGCAAAGTAGAGGATAAAGTGCAACCCTTTTCACTTTCATAAAGGCAATAATAAAAACTCCCTCAATATTGCTCTCTGTCTCTCTTTCTCACATTTTGTAATTCACACAGGACCCATTAGTTTGGTGCGTAACCACCTCGGTGTTTGCTTCCAGGCAGCGTTGCGCTATTCGAGGAGGTCTGATGTTCACCACAACAGAGAGAGAGAGAGAGAGAGAGAGAGAGAATCGTCCATTATCAGCTGTGTCTTTTATTGCTTTCCCCTCCCCTGCCATATCTGCCCTTTCTGTCCACATCACCGTGCCTGCTTATGGAGACACAAGCTGCTGCTGTTTATAGGCCTGGAATAGCCCAAAGGGATCAGCTTTGACACTGTTGTCACCAGGAGACTTAATATTGGGTGTGATGGTGATGATGGGGCTCCGAAAGCAGAATAGCCCCAATAGGGGTCAAATCATGGAGGGCTAAGAGCGCAACAGTGGTACAGTAGCTGTTAGCCTGTGAACCAGCCCCTGTGTGACCTCCTGCTGACACGAGGAGGTGCTGGAAGTGGCTATCTACAGTATGTGACTATTATTTTAGGGTATTAGAGGGATAGTGGTACGTGTTTGCCTTCATGCTTTACATGGAGGTATTAAATGCTGAAGTCAGGGACGACACAAAAACTCTGACACACATGCAGCAGGGGAAACGTTTTAATGAGTAATGGACTTTGGGGTTAAAGTGAGTCGAGATGAGGCGCTGAGGGAGCTGTGTTTTTGTCTCTTTGTTTGTTTTTTTCTGTCATGGTGGCCTCAGTGCAGAGGAACAGCATCCCTGGGAAGGTGTGATTTCTGCAGCTCAGTGCCAGCCGTGCCTCCTTACTGCTCTGCCCTCTTCTGCCACCTGTGCCTTGGTGGTCCATACCAGTGGTGCTGCGATGGTGGTGTCTGTTTGTGGAAAGGTAGATGGAGCTGAAATGCCATGTCACAACACTATCTTATACACCTTATCTGCTTCATCTGCCTTATCTGCTTCATCTGCCTTATCTGCTTTATCTGTTTATTTGTTTTAATCTGCCTTGTTTGCTTTATCAGCCCTAACTGTTTCATCTACCTTATCTGCTTTCTCTGCTCTACTGTATCTACCTTATTTACCATTTCTACCTTTTCTGCCAAATCTGCCCTATTTGCTTAATCAGCCCTATTTTACTTATCTGCTTTAACAATTTTATCTACTTTATCATCCATATCTGCTTTATCTGCCTTATCTTGTTACTTTTTCCTATCTGCCTTTTCTGCTCTAACTATTTTATCTACTTTACCTTCCACATCTGGTTTATTTGCCTTGGCCGCCCTATCTGCCTTATCTGCCCTATCTGCTTTAACTATCTTATCTACTTTACCTTCTACATCTGCTTAATCTGCCTTATCTACCCTATCTGCTTTATCTGTTTTATGTCTTTCTATGAAAAGACATTTATTTTTTCCTCATGAGAATAAATTCCAGGAGCAGCATTACAACCCTGGGTGATATAAAGTCAACTTATAACGTAATTTCATGTTGTATGTGATGTTTTTAGCTTAAAAATGTTGACTGCCGTCATATTTTATTATTCTCCCGTATATATATATATATATATATTTTTTTTTTTTTACCAGGTTTAATGCTCTGTTTCATAATTAGGTTGTTGTCTGATTAGATTAGTGAAGCACACTAAACATAACTATTTGCTCTCACCAGAGACACAGTGACCATCTCTGCTACTTCATTTAAAGCTTTATTTTTTTTCCAAAATGTCTCCATATTCTTACACTGAGTGGTTATACTGCATGTATACGACAAGCTTGTAAGGACACACACTGTTGTACGCATGACACTAAAGAAACATCAAATCAGTTGTTCCTGATGTTAGACTGTAAACATCGGACAAAATCAATTTTTGTGCTTGGTTATGAAAACTAATAATAAGAGTTAAAAAAAAAAAAGCACAGAAATCCTTCCTCCCACTCCCACTCCTCTTCATGCACCACACTGCAGGGTTTTTTTCCCCTCTTTTTTCTCTTTTTTATAGGTTTGTAATTTTAGCTTGGTTAGCTTCCTGAGTTGCTTTAATCATGTTGCTCATCCCAAAGCTCCGGGGCAAGTTATTGCTGTGCCAACGTTTCTAATATCGCAGCACTAACATCAGCATTTCATTCTGCAGCCAACACCGGTTTAAACATGACGGGACTGGGTCAAACTTTCATGTGGCTTTCTTTCATTTTAATATCGTTGCACTGTCACAGATGGCTGGAACCTGTCTTTTGGATTGTTATTTTATTTATTTATTTTTTAAACTAGAGGCATTAAATTATAAATCAATCATAATTTACCATTTAGTGCATAATTTGACTAGATTTGTGGCTTTGGCTTAAAGCATGGTGATGTCATCAGAAATGTTCTACATATTAACGACTGGTTGGTTAACACTTTTTTGGTTTCATCCATTTCTGGTCACTACCAGGGAACACTAAGAGGTGGAAGTAGCCATATTGGTGTCACCACCATCTCACATTACACATTTTTATTTAGTGGTGCATGATGGGACAAAAAGTCCATTATCACATTTTATTTATCTATTTATTTTTTTTAATCATCCTCCACTGTAAACTCTGGTTTAAAAACTCATTTTGAGTCTAAAATTAGTTCCATATTAAACTAAATGAACAGCAAAAAAACAAAACAAAAAAAGCAATAAGCAACAATAATGCTTTTCTCCCAACAGCCAAAGAGAGGAGCCATTCCTAGGTTCCACCTCCAGATGTCGCACTTTAGCCCGCGATAACGTTGCTGTCCATGGTCCTGATTATATTAAACACGCAATTAACTGGATTTACAACGCAGTAAAGTGAGCAGTTCACTGGACTTCACATCTGTAAGCAAATGTGAAGCAAATATCAACAACACAACACTGCAAATTGTTTGTTTTAAAACAAAGCGATTGATTATGTTCTATGTTATGCATAATGAAATGCATGTCTGTGTAAATATCAGACTGTATATTCATGTATTATTCATTGCATTTGTACCAAACAGAAGTGCAGGCTTAATTCCAGTTTGTACGTTTACTCAGGACTCCTGAGGACACACAGATTACACGTGTATGCAGGGTGGAGAGGTTCAAAATGATCCCTACGCTTCTGGTATGCAGGTGAGCTGCATGCAAGTCGGAACATGGCATGATTTATAGATGAAATACATGAGGAAAATGTCTCATATTAAGCATTTTCAGCTTTCCACTGACATTTTACATTTACCTCTGAACCTGTACCAGTGTTTTCTCCTTTCACAGACATGATCGTGACATCCTGTTTGGGTGATTTGTGAATTTCTCCATTCTTACCACCTTCCTGAGCAATAACTTTCCTTCAGTGCTTAAATGTGCAGCCTAATTAGTTTTTTTTTTGTTTTTTTCATTTTCTGTGTCTTTAGGCAGCTCACCTCTTTCCGTGAAAAGGTTTAAAGACTTCCTCTGCAGATTTTCCATGTTAAACAGTTTTTTATAAATAGAGCCCTCTGTGTTTACACAGTGGTTCTCAATCTGTTATCATGTCTCAGCATCCCTGATTTAAACAATCAGCTAATTAACAACCTTTTAAAATCAAGTGATTGGGACACAGCAGGGAAAATAGAGCAGGAAATGTGCAGGACAGGCAGTCACCCAAGACCAGGGCTGAGAAATATATTGTTTCACTGGAAACTCCCTGGTCTGAGGTCTTTATACATAAAGTTATACATATTGTGTGTCATATGAAAATCTATGAAAATCATGATATGGAACTTTTGTCACATTGGGGGCAAAAAAAAAAGAAGCCTTTAGACATTTCTGCAGCGGTTGTGCTTTGTACAGTATGATGTTTATGAAATGTAAAATCGGGGGTTCAGATCTCACCTTATAAACCCCCTGTGCCACCTGGGCAGCTCCAAACCGCTGGAATGTGGCTCTTCAGCTCCACTGGGGTGTCCTGTGTTGTCTCACACCACACTGATATGCTGGCAGTGGATCCTCTGGGTGCTGTGGGATTGATTGGATTGGATTGGGGGGGAGTTTAAAAACCTGCTGAGCCCCTGTGTGCATGTGGTTGTCATGAACTGGGTGTTCTGGTGCAGTTCTATCATGGCCAGCATTGATTTTTTTCTCAGCAATTTGAGCTGCATTGGCTTTTCTGTGGGACTGGCCCAGGCGAGCTGGCATTTGGTCCTGACAGGCATGAGAGCCCATGATATGGTCACCAGTTTATTGATGTGTGTTGGTCATCAGGGTTACTGTGTTAATGTTTTGCGGTGTGAATGTTTTTGCTGATCAGTATATAATGTTTGTCATTAAGACAGATAGATAGATATATATCTGTGAGATATGTTAAACAAGCTGCACCTGCCATCTGCCAACAACGAAGAGAAACTCCATAGATGTGATGTGCTGGTGATTCAGTACATTCAGGTGGTCAGCTGACTTCATTTTATTGCCACATAACGTTGCTGAGTCTCGACCTGAGCGACTGAAGTGACCCCAGATCATAACACTGTCTCCCGAGGCTTGTACAGTGGACACTACGCATGATGGGAGCATCGCTTCATGCGCTTCCCTTCTCACCCTGACACGCCCATCACTCTGGAATAGACTCAGTCTGGACTCAGCAGGTCACATGACCTTTATTCATCACTCCAAAGTCGAGTCTTTATAGTCCCTAGCAAACTGAAGACTTGTTTTTCTGATGAGTCTCACTAACAAGTGGTTTTCTTATGGACACACAGCTGTTAAGTCCCAGTCCTGTGAGGGAAATGCTCTTACTTTCACTATTAAACACAGCTTTGATTTCTACTGTGAGATACAGACAGACAGACAGACAGACAGACAGATAGATAGACTAGTTTATGTATCATGTAGGATGTAAGAAGTCTTAAACAAGCTGCATCTCTGCATTTTTGCATTTGTCTTCATTTGATCCAGTCTCATGTCGGTGTTTGTTGTGGACGCTCTCAGGTGCGTGATAAGGAGGAGCGCGCGCGCGCGCGCGCGCGCGCACACACACACACACACACACACACCCGCGCGCACAGACGTCACTTGCCGGTGTATAAGAGCGGCGCTGTGCTCCGGAGATGCCGCTTGTGTCCCGTCTCACCCCGCATACTGTCCGCGTGCCTGGTGCGCAGCTGGGGGTCCGGTGGCTCCGCGCGCCGCAGGCGGCTCTGCTCATTATCGCTGGGGGAACTTCTCGAGGGGAAGACTGCAGAGCGCGTCCTCTGCGCAAACGCGTCTAACGCACGCACGCACACGCACGCGACGCGACGCGACGCGCGTTCAGGGCTCTGCGGGACGGACTAGACTCGGAGGCAGAGTCGGATTTCAAAGCGGATTCACGCGTCGCTCATCACGCGCCCGGCAAAGTTGGGAGTTTGTTTGTTTTGTTGGTTGGCTTGTTTGCGTTGAGGGCGAGAATCAAACCGGAGAAAGAATGAAGAAGATGATGAAGATGATGATGATGATGATGATGATGCTGCGCTGACCCGGAGCCGTTAGACGCGTCACCTGCCTGCCTGCCTGCCTGCCTGCGGTGTGTGTGTGTGTGTGTGTGTGTGCATTGGTGTTTTCCGATCGTTCACCGGGAGATAGAGGTGCGTGCAGCATGCGTTCCGCGCGCGGCTTTACCGGATTCACCGGATTATTACTTCATCTCAGGGTTTGGTGAACGGCACGAGCTCGGACCTCGCGGGGAATAATGGTGAGGAGATGCCTGCTGAGCATCAAACCGTTCAGGTGAGACAACAGACACACACACACACACACACACACACACACACACACACACACACACACACACACACACACACACAGATCTAACGGTGCATCATGTGCATGTATACAGCGGTGGTTAGTGATGTACCGGACAGGTGTCCAGGTACAGCATCCCTCTCGCTACCCCATCATCTGTTGCTCTGCATAAAATATTGGCACCCCACCTATATCATGTGCATCAATGCAAAGAGCCCTTGATTTTAGCCTTTTGTCTATTTCTATTTATTTATTTATTTATTTATTATTCTTAGCCATTGCACTATGAAACTTCTGGTCAGTTCTCACATTCATCCTGTGAGTCCAGGTTAGAATATATACAGAGTGCAATCACATCTACGCACCTGTCTTTGTGGTACTGTCTCTGTTGCTGCTGGATATCTGGAATTTCCTTCAGGATCAATCAAATATCTATTTATCTATCAATCATGCAATAAATAAATAGTAATTTTTTGTTCCTAGCACAAATAAGTACCTAAGAAAGTATTTTTGTTGCTGTCTCTATTGCTGCTGCATATCTGGTATTTATTTCAGGACCAATAAAGTATCTACAGTTTCTATCTGTCTATCTATGGATAGATAATAAATCTGACTGTGTATGTAATAGTGAGATTAACTGATATGATTAACGTATCTTGATATGATATTCTGATTTTCCATAGTGGTACACATCTTTCTGTAGTGTATAGCCTCTATCCCTGTTTCTCTGCATAAAATATTGGCACCCCCAGCTATATCCCGTGAATCAATGCAAAGAGCCCTTGATTTTGGGTCATGCCTGTACCTAATAATTTGACAACTCACCGTAGAACCATCATTTAATGTTAGATAAATAAATAGATAGCTTCTTTATTGATCCAGAATGAAATACCAGACATGCGGCAGCAGTAGAGACAGTAACACAGGGACAGGTTGTAGATGTAATTGCACACTGTATACTGATTCTTACATACAGTCGGTAGACACACAGCGTTAATGTGAGAACAGACCGGAAGTTACTAATCCAATGCTAAGAACAAAGAAAATACAAGATATATAAGAAGTATGTTTGCAAATAAAACATATAATAAATCACAATGTAAATAATAATAATAATAATAATAAAAGTTTATTGCAGTGCAATTTTTTTGTGTGGCAAAGTGACAACAGTGCACATAACAGTGATTGCACAAAGAACAGCATGAAAGTGACAATGAAACTGAGTCTGTGTGTAGTGGTAACATAAGTACAGTACTGTAATAGTGAGAGTAGATTCAAGGATTTTATTTGGAACATACACGGTTAGCAGACAGTCGGCTTTGTTGTCATCATATAGGACAGTAACTGATAAGATGAACTTAATCATAACTAAATATAATACTGGGATTTTCCATAAAGGCTGTAGTTTGTCACAGGAATTTGTGTGAAGGGGTTAAATTTGCTCTAAACCTGGACTGTAATTAGTTCTAAAAGTAAAAAAAAAATAAAACTCTCTATTGCTTTAACGGACATGCACAACAATATATTTGGATATAATTGGCTCAATCTTGACTCATCAGGTCACATGACCTTTTCCCATCGGTATTTGTGCTCCCTTGCAAACTGAAGCCTTTTTTTCCTGATGAGTCTCACTAACAGGTGGTTTTCTTATGGACACACAGCTGTTTAGTCCCAATCCTGTGAGTTCTCTTTGCATTGTGCGTATATGTGAAAATTCTCCTACTTTCAATATTAAACACAGATCTGATTCCTACAATCCTTTTTTTTTTACTATTCAACTTCACCAAGCGTTTAAGTCATCTCCATTCACACACATTAATGATATTTCTCCGACCACATTTCTTCCGTGAATTTCCTTTGTTTTCTTTGTTTCTTAGAAGAAAGCAAAGCAAAGCAAAATATACTGTATAGATGTTGGAGTGTTTCTGTGGGAATTCGTGCCCATTCATTCTGTAGAACATTTATAGGGTTGTTGGACGAGAAGCCCGGCTCGCAATCTCTGTTCCAGTTCATCCCAATGGTGCTCGATGGCGTTGAGGTCAGGGCTCTGTATTGGGGCCGGTCAAGTTCTTCCACACTGAACTCATCAAACCATGTCTTTATAGGCCTCGCTTTGTGCACTGGGGCGGAGTCATGTCGGAATAGAATAGAAACTGTTGGCATAAATTTGCATAGAAGCGTAGCATTGTCCAAGATATCTTGGTATACTGAAGCATTAAGATTGCACTTCACCGGGATAAGAGGCCTGATTGAATATATTGATTATAGTATAACACGATTAGGTATTGCATCCTGTAGATATGTCTTTGGAAAGGCAACGTACTGTATTATACTATTCATGATATGCTGTTTTAATAGAAAGCGGAGGCTGTACAGTTGTATGAACTCCTAGTGATAAATGATACGACAAAAAGTGTATAACATCATAACATCTTTATGTCTCACGGTGTATCCAGTTCATTTGTTAATAAACTGCCAGAAATATAAATAGTGTTGGATAAAGAAAGGAAGGGGGGGGGGGGAGACTATATCAGACTTGAAGATGAGTTTGTTTGAAATAAATAAAAAGCTGCATTATTTTAAAAGCATGTAACTTAGGAGAAAATTCCAGATCACTTGTAATTTATTATGGGTTGCAGTGGTGGCTTAAACAGTAGAGACTCGGGGAGCTTTGTTTGGGGTTGAGATCTGTTGGGTCCTTGGGCAAGAACCTTTACTTACTGGAACGTCATGATGCGGTGACCCAAAGCCCAGGAAAAAAGGAAGTCTAACAGCGATGGGAAAGGATTGTCTCAGGTGTCTAATCCATCCTGATAATAAATAATGAATTAGTGGGACGTGTGGTTGTCGTCCCGTCCGTGTCCTTTCCCAGACCCGGATTATGTCGAAGCAGATGTTCGTCCTGTGAGTGGCTGAGCACGGATTTCCCACGATGCCGAGGGTGATCTGAAGCACGACGCTCGCTGCCGTTCCCCGTGGTGTCTGGCTCAGCTGCAGAGATTCCCGCGCTGTGCTCCAGTCGCTCCAGCGGCAGCTAGCGTCTGTCAATTCATACCTGCCAAGAGGTTCAAGGTGTGTTTGGGGCTCAGCCTGGGAATCTCTGAGATTAGCGCATTACCTCCGAGCAGGCAGATCGTTCCCTCCGCCTCTTTTTTTTTTTTTTCTTGCACAGCTGCTTTTGAAGCTGTTTAACAAGCTGCAGTTTATATCATGTTATAATGCCTTCATAAGGCTCCATGCACATTGTTATTATTATCCACAGTCACGCTTTAGTATTAATGCTATCTTTATTATCTTATGAATTTTTAACCTAATGCAGAGAGCATGATGGGAAGATATCATTTACAAGCTGTTATAAGCGCTAATAATAATGCATTCTTTTTTTACAATTTTTTCTTTTAGCAATTTATGAAAACATTATAAACAATACTACAAACTTTTTCATGTGATCTTATGATAGAAAAATATGTTTCATGACTTTTAAGTGCATTATAATCGTGTCAATATACTTTTAAATTTCTTAGAAAGACTCACCACTTGTTTTGTGGAGAAATAATTTTTAATCCTTTAAATATAAAAAGACAAAAAAAAAATGTAGTTCCTACATGTGAAATTGTAATTATCAGCAAATATTTGCAGCTTAAGAGGAATAAAAAACGTTGCAGTGTGAAAGTGAACCATCTTCAGGGTGATAAGAGTCACATGGTGTCATCACTCTGCGCTGCCACTGATTATTTTCCTCTAACAGCGTGACACCGTGTGTGTGTGTGTGTGTGTGTGTGTGTGTGTGTCGCGGGGATAAACTCTCTCTCTTTCTCCTAACACACACACACACACACACACACACACACACACACACACACACACACACACACACACACACACACTCAGAGCTTACAGCTGATAAGGAGACATTCAGCATGTGTGAAAAAAAATAATAAAAAAATTCCCCCGAAAATCTCCTAATGTCACCCTCACAGCAGTCACCGATCCATCCGAAATCTGATCCCCACTCGCCCGGAAAACCAATTAGGAGACGACGGATTTTTGCTCTGAGCCAGCGAGCAGACCGAAGCAATTACTTTAAATCCGGTAATTAGTGCTGATACAATCTCCCAGCATGCCCGCGGCCTTCTGAACACGTTTAAACTGTAAAGAGAGATGAATTACTCACACGTGACACACACTCCAAACTTCTCTGAGTGTGTGTGTGTGTGAGTGTGTGTGTGTGTGTGTGTGTGTGTGTGTGTGTGTGTGTGTGTGTTCAGGCTGAGAGCCTTGGGGGTATGAGGCTTCTATATACGTCACTTATTAACAGTTCATTTATCTGTTAAACCCCTGACTCAGATAGACAGAGAGACAGACACAGACAAACAGACAGGCATGGACAGCCAGACAAAGTAACAGCTAGCCAGCCACCCAGACAGACAGACAGACAGACACAGACAGGCAGACAGACAGACAGACAGACAGACAGACAGACAGACAGACAGACAAACAGACAGACACAGACAGACAGACAGACAGACACAGACAGGCAGATATAAAAAGAAACACACAGACAGACACAGACAGACAGACAAACAAAAAAACAGACAGATAAACAGTTACAGTAAGTCAGATAGACAGATGTAGACACACACAGAGACACAGACAGACAGACAGACAGACAGAGGAACACAGAGACACAGACAGAGGACAGACAGACAGACACAGGCATGCTAGACACAGACACACAAACAAACAGAAAACCACAGACAGACAGACATACAGATAGATAATAGATAAATAAGAAGGCAAGCAATCAGGCAAACAAATTAATTAAAAACAAACCAACCAACAAACAAACAAACAAACAAACAAACAAACAAACAAACAAACAAACAAACATCCAGGTAACAGATTAAAGTAAAATAAATAAATAAATAAAAAAGCAAGTGAATAGCAAGAAAAAAAAAGCAGCTAAATGGATTAATTAATTTATTGATTAAGTAATTACGAAGCATGAAAATACATACACTCGCTCATTAAGAACAAAATTAATAAATAAACCAGCAGGGTAAATAATGATTTAAAGAGAAGATAAACTAATGAAGGAATTAATTGATTAAGCAATGAATAAATGAGAAAATAAATTCTCACACTCATTAAAACCTTACAAAGTTATTTGTCAAGCAGAGAATTGCAAAAAAAAAAAAAAAGGAATGAACAAATAAAGGAGCAAACTAATTACAAAGAGCCAACAAACAAACAAACAAACAAACAAACAAACAAATAGACACTAAACAAATAAGCAGGCTGTTAAATAAAAACAAACAAACAAACAAACAAACAAAAAATAAACAAATGAAATGAGTAACGAGCTTCACCGAGTGTTTAGTTCATCTGAACGTTAGAGTTCAATTATTAAACCACTTTTATAAAAACAAACTTACAGGATCAACAAATCACTGAAACGCAGGTGACGTACACGGAGCAGTGCCGCTACAGGAAATTAATCAGCGCTGTCACCATGTACGGCTCAGAAACACACTGCAGACTGTAGATGTGCAAAGACGTCCTGACGTCATTACCCAGGATGCAGTCGGTGCGGTGCCGAGGGGTGTGTCAGGTGAGGAGCTGCGGCGGGCTCGGCTCGGGGATGAGGGGGCGGGGCCGGGGCAGGCGGGGTTATTATCATACAGGAGCAGATGGCGTGTCGGTAATGACGGGAACAGAGTCGCCTCTCTCAGTCTGCCGTCCGACTTTCATCTGTCGTTCTTCATCTGTGGTTCTTCCTGGTGTGGCGGTGATGAGAGTGAAGGCACCTGAGCTCTGTGATGTTTATTTACGCTCACATCCCTCCACCTGAGCGCTGAGCTCGTTACTCAGCTCCACTCCTCCTTCCTCTTCCTTCATTAACCCCCCTCACTTCCTCTCTCTTCCCTTCTTCTTTTCTCTCGTTCTCTCAGTACACGTTCCTTCAGACTTTCCGTTCTTTTTTATCTCTACTTTTCTCCCACGTTCTTCGTTCCGTCCTTCCACTTTTTTGGACTCTCTTCCTCTTTCTTTTTTCTTTCCAGTTTTATTCCCGCTCTAACTCTTTCTTTCCTTCATCTATATCTCTCTACTTCTTTTCCACCCAACTGCCTTCGTTTTCCCACCATTTCATTTCTCATCTCTCTTCTTTCATTTCTTATTTTCATCTTGACTACCTTGTGCTTGCTATCTTTCTTTCTCTACCCTTTCTTTCTTTCTTTCTTTCTTTCTTTCTTTCTTTTTTTCTTTCTTTCTTTCTTTCTGTCTCGATTCTTCTTCTCCTTTCCTTCCTCCCTTTCCCAGGTCCTTTCTTCCTTCTTCTTTCTTTCTTTCTTACTCCTGCTCTCATTCTTTCTTTCCATTTGTCTCTCTCTCTCTCTGTTTGTTCTTTCATTATGCCTTTTCTTTTTTCTTCTCTTTTCTCATTGGCTTTACCTTCCTCTATTTTTTCCCTTCCTTCCTTCCTTATATATATATATATGTTTTGTTTTTTCCTCTCTGCATTTTCTTCACTTCTTCTTTATTTCCATTCTTACTCTCTTTCTTTCTCTGTCTCTCTTTCCTTCCATTTTTTCTATATCTTCCCCCATCACTTCCTTTCATCTACAGTTTCTTAGCTACTTTAGTTTTTGTTCTCTGTCTTTGTTCTTTATGCTTCCTTTCGTTCTTCTCTTACACATTTCTTCCTTCTTTCACCTGTCCCTCTTTTTTCTCTATCCCACTCTTCCTTCCACCCTTAAGCCCTTATATATATATATATATATATATATATATATATATATATATATATATATATATATATATATATACACTCTCTTCCTTCAGTATCGTTTTTCTATTTATTTTTTTATTTACTGATTTTTAAAGCCCAGAACTATTGTTATTTCATACTTTTTGCACTTTATTGACCTCTCCCTCTCTCCCTCTCTCTTCCTCTCCGCAGGATCTTCGTGGTGGGGATCGGCTTCTTCAGCCTGTGCTTTTTAATGACCTCTCTGGGAGGACAGTTCTCGGCCAAACGTCTCACCGACTCCCCGTTCACCGCCCGCACCGAAGGTAACTCTTTCGTTCAGGAGTGTAAAAAGCGCTAAAAGCCACGGAGCCCCGGGGGCTCGGTGCGAGACGTGGGCGTGGGACGCAGCCGAGGCGTCTGAGCTTGTTAAAGCCAGACCGGGGTTTATTTCAGGTCACGACTGAAAAGCTTCTGTCCCGCTGATGTGCTCCGAGCTTTAAGGTCAGCTCACATTATTTCTCTCTCTCTCTCTCTCTCCCTCCGGGTGTATAATGAGGAAACAGATCCCTGGAGTCTCGGGAAACGGTTCAGCCTCGGGATACGTCATGTTTCTGCAGATTACTCGAGAAGCAGGCGGTGAATATTATACATTTACACAGACTGCTCGGGGCAGCGCGGACTGCAGCTGCTTCTTAGAAAAGAGCTTTGGGCAAAAAAAATATTTCACTAAATGACAAGTGTTTCGTGTGTGTGTGTGTGTGTGTGTGTGTGTGTGTGTGTGTGTGTGTGTGTGTGTGTGTGTGTGCGATGCAAAAAGTTCACAAGGAGCTGGTCCTGACTTGAGTTTATTGCTGGTCGCCATGGTTACAGAGCACCGTCGCGGTCCCGGGTTCTGATTGGTCAGGAGGTGTAACAGCTGCTTTTAAAGCGGTGACAGGTTCACACTAATCTGAGTCTGCGATGTGAATCTACAGTGTGGAAGGAGTCTCCAGTGCGAGCACTTTGTGTAAAGATGTAACCAAGTTTCCCGACTTTTCATGACAATCCGTATTGATGTACAGTATAATATTTTTCCCCCCAGGAATTTCTCTCTTGTGTCATTTGTTCATTATTTACTTCATTTCTTTATGTATTCGTCTCTCTTTTTATTCCTCCGTCCTCATGTCTTTTTCTTTACCTTCACCTGTTCACTCCTTCCTCCTTCAGTACACTTTCTCAGATGTTTTCTGTCTCTGTCTCCTCTCTCGTTCTTCCTTATTCCCGTTCTTACTGCTGCTCTTACGATTTCCTTCCATCTTCTATCTCTTTGTTCCTTCATCATTTTGTCCCCTATTTCTTTTCTTTCTTCTTCTTTCTTTTTCTCAGTTCATCCCCTTAGTTCATCCCTCTCTCCTTTGCTTTACCTTTCTTCCATCTACATTGTTTCATTGTCTGTATTTCTTTTTCTTCCTTCCTTTCATCTTAAGCCCTAACAGCTTAAATATGTTTCCCTCCTTCAGTCACTTTTTTTTTTCTATTTTTATTTACTGATTTTTTAAAGCACAGAACTATAAAGCTGTTGTTTTAAGTGAAATGCAGATGTTCACTAGGAATTGGTCCTGGCTTGAGTTTAAATTGCTGGTTGCCATGGTTACAGAGCGCCGTCGGGGTCCCGGGTTCTGATTGGTCAGAAGGTGTAACGGCTGCTTTGGAAAGTAGACAGTCGCAGGTTGGTACTAATCTGAATGTGTTTTCACTTTCATTTTTCCGATGAGTGAATGTATGGAAGGAGTCTCCAGTGCCAGCACTTTGGGGCTTAACAAAGTTTCCCGACTTCTCATGACGAGCTGTATAAAAAAAATTTCCTTCCAGGAGTTTAATCAACATTTTCCGGCCAACCGGAGCTCATGGTTTGAATGATACGGAGCGATTTCCAATCCAGTGAGCTGTGAGCTCCGGTCGGCCTTCTGAGAAAAACACGGATGACAGGAAAGGGATGGAGGCAGGGGGGGGGGGATGGAGGAGAGGAGAGACGGATGAGGATGGAGGTGTAGACGGAGGGATGAGGAAGAGCTTCGTTTCCTCGTGGTGGAAATCTCATTACGAGACCTGCCGCGAGGGGATTTTTACCCGATGTCACCTGTCTCACTGTGGCAGCTCGCATCACACTTTCTGTTCTCCGTCAGCCGCAGGGTTTAGCCCCAGGGTCCAAGTGTGTGTGTGTGTGTGTGTGTGTGTGTGTGTGTGTGTGTGTGAGAGAGAGAGAGAGAGAGAGAGAGAGAGAGAGAGCTCTCATCATCATCTTTCATTTTGAACATTGACATTTGATGTGAATTACGTGTGTGTGTGTGTGTGTGTGTGTGTGTGTGTGTGTGTGTGTGTGTGTGTGTGTGTGTGTGTGTGTGTGAGAGAGAGGGAGAAAGAGAGAGAGAGGGAGAGAGAATTCTCATTATTACCTATCTGACAGTTCGAACCTCAGGCTTCTCATTTGTGACAGTAGACCATGTATGTGTGTGTGTGTGTGTGTGTGTGTGTGTGTGTGTGTGTGTGTGTGTGTGTGTGTGTGTGTGTGTGTAAAACCGGGAGATGGCAGTTCTACTCTAGGATATACTTTTGTATGTGCATGTGTGTGTATGTGTGTGTATGTGTGTGTATGTGTGTGTGTGTAAATTTGTGCCCCTTTGTTCAGTGAGTCATATCTCTTGAACTGAATCATTTTTATTCAAAATCAACTTTCAGGAGTCATGAATCAGAGAGTCATTTGACTCAGAACCGAATCGTGAATCCTCTCTCTCTGAGTCAGTGGTCGAAACTGACCTCTGCGTGTCTCGAGTCGGGGATTCCTGACGGTTTGCGCTTGTTTTGGACAGCGGTGTCATCATGCCGCTCGTGTGGAACATCATGTGTCAACTCGGAATGAATCATTTTAACCGAAACGATTCAAATTCCAGTGACTCCAGTCACTAAAACGGTTCACAAAGACATTTCTGTGAACTGTTAGTACCGAGTCTGGGCTGACACTATAAGGACATACAGACGCTAATCCGGTAGCTACTATAGGCTTCTGTGATTTCAATTTGTTAGCCGGATTAGCGTCACCGCCGTGGCAGCGGAGTAAAAGAAACGTTTTACACTGCAAATTGTGTTTTTAGCATACGGGTGTGTATATTCGAGGTGTCAGAGGTTATACTAGGTTGGCTGACTGCCTCTTAGCGTGTGTGTGTGTGTGTGTGTGTGTGTGTGTGTGTGTGTGTGTGAGTGTGTGTGAGTGGACTTGATTAATTAGCTGCTTGTGTGCTGCAGCCTGAAAAGATGTCCACTGGCTCATTAACTACAGAAGAGTGTGTGCGTCCTCCTACAGTCCCAAGACACGCTACTTTCTGTGTGTGTGTGTGTGTGTGTGTGTGTGTTGTGTGTGTGTGTGTTTCTGTATTGATGCCAATGTTGTACTGAATGTATGTAACCATATG
>JAAGKR010009164.1:0-2500 GCA_011419295.1 Clarias macrocephalus | reverse complement strand
AGAGAGCGAGAGAGAGTAAATAAGTAAATAAGGTCTTTATATTCACTGAGTCCACTGGGATTGCTCGTGTTCTCCTTCACTTCACTAATAAACTTTAATTACTGAAGCCAGTTCACACCAGCTCACAGCTGATTACAGAAACTGATTGGGCCATTTTCTCTCTCTCTCTCTCTCTCTCTCGCTCTCTTGCTCTCTTTCTTTCTTTATTCCTCTCCTATTTATTCTCATAAACGGGGCCAACCTGAGCCGATGGATAATATGCGGGAACGAACAAGAAAAATAAAACAAAACAGCGGAATAATACCAGCCTGATAACGACGACCATAATTAAAAGTGAATCATTTCGCCTAAGATTAGCGCTCACACTCGGATCTCACATTTTTCACGGTTGCCACGTGAACCATTTCGCCTCGGACGTGACATCAAAGGCTGTGAGAGTCGTCGAAAAAATAAGTTACAACACGAACACAAAATAAACATGTGTGTTACTGTGTGTTTGTACTGTCGCTTGTATGAAACCACAATGTGTATTTAAAGAGTTTTTCATTTTAACAAAAGACGATGAACTTGGAAAAATATAAAACGAGTCAAATGGTCAGGGGCGGAATTTTGTCTTTTTATGTACTTGCTGGATTATTACAGCACATAGGGTAATTTTTTTTTTTGCATTTTTCTTAACTCATATTTGACATGCTAGCAATAAATAACCAGTTGATCATTAATCATGAATGATGACAAAATGCAAATTTTCTAAGTTTTTTTTATTTATTTATTTATTTATAATATAACAGTTCTATCATCACAATTATATCAAATTAGGTATTTAAGACACAGAAATGGAGCAAATGCACTTCAACTACACACGCAGCTTCTGGTGGTGTTCATGTGAGCTACAGAGAAACATCACGTAAAACAAATTGGCAGTATCAGTTAATCCTCTTTTAATTGGTTAAATTCTTAACAGCAGTTAACTGACTAATGGTTATTCGGGTAACATTCATAATGGAGATTTAAAAACCTAACCCTGGCTCATAATTATTCACACTCATGAATTTGCGAGCGAAAGTGATTTTCAGGACAATAAATCAGATTGCAAGCGCTTGATTTGTATTGACTCCGCCCCAAATGCATATTCATAAAGCTAAGCATGCAACATTACACACTGTAACACATTATGTAGTGTTTTTTTCAAGGAGCAACAGAAAATGTACAAATTATATAGATATACAGTATAGATAGATATTTAGCAATTTGCTAACATTGGAAATTTATAGTTACGTTCATTGACTACGTCTCTGTTATGACTTTTGTTACAGCAACTCGCATGCAGTCGCTCACCAGCTTCTGTTTATATTGATAACAAACAAACAAAAAGTGAATGAGCTGTTACTATGGAAACAATAAAATAGTAAATATTTATTTAGTCTTTCACTCACTGTTTAGTAAAAAGGGTTTCGATCTCCAGCTCGAGTCTGAAGCTCATTCAAACCAGAGAATACGAACAGAATTTGCTTCTTAGTCACAGCCCGCGGTCATTATTTACGCAGTTTTTTTTCCAACAGATTTCTCCAGCAGGGTGATGATTAGGATTAAATTTTCTACGTTGACGGAGGCGGAGAAAAAAAAGATTAGCGATCTGTTGTAGCCCGCTGGCCTCGACGCGTCAGGAAAGGAAGAGTCGTGATCCAGAGCAGTGAAGAGGCCAAAGCCGAGAGATGCTAATAAGCTCGCTGTCGGGTGGCTAACACACGCACACACACACACACACACACACACACACACACACACACACACACACACACATAGACATACAGAGTGTGAGAGGAAATGAAAAAGAGATTAGAGGAAAAAGAAGAAAGCCAGGGAGAAAATTAGTCGAGGACGCTAGAAGAGGAATCAGTGATTATTAAATAAGGAACAAATCCAAGAGCCCAGATGCCACTCGGATGAGATTTCTGTCTTTTCCAGAACAACAGAAGGTCTTTTTGTTTTTTTCCTCTCTCTCTCTCTCTCTCTCTCTTACTCTGTCCATCAAATGTGTCAATTAAATATATTTTTAATGTAAAAGAAAGTAGACATTACTAGTAGAGGTGCTTAATTATGATGTGGGAGGAATTAAATCACATAAGTGAGATGTGGGAGGGGTTAAATTTTAGAGACCAGCATTAGTACGCGTCGCTGACGGTTAAAGAGTTTCTAAAAATAGTTAAAACGGTAAAGCTAAAAATAATCTGCTGATCTTTAATGTAATCAGTGATATTATTATTATTATTATTATTATTATTATTATTATTATTATTATTATTATTATTATTTGAGGTTGAAGTCCACGTACATGTCTGTGTGTCTCTCTGTCTAACTTATTAATACACAGAAATCACATTCTGTAAGGTCGAGTATCTGACGCCTTGTTTACACTAAGTTGTACTTCTTTGGTGCTCAGACAAATACACTCGCTGTTCGGTAATCGGAGAGAGAATCACAGATGAGAAATGGAAAC
>JAAGKR010009163.1:0-22726 GCA_011419295.1 Clarias macrocephalus | reverse complement strand
ATTGTCGATAAAAGCCTTTAAAACGTATGAAGTGCTTGTAATTATATTTCAGTATATCACAGAAACAACTGAAACAAAGATCTAAAAGCAGTTTAGCAGCAAACTTTGTGAAAACTAATATTTGTGTCATTCTCAAAACCTTTGGCCACGACTGTACATACCAACCTGAAATTGCTCTTTTGCACAATAGTTATTTGCACAAAAAACTCTTCACACATACACAAATTACCACAGTATCATGGCAGTAGTTACAGTGTTAGTTACTGTGTAATATGGTGGTAGTTAGTGTGTGTGTGTGTGTGTGTGTGTGTGTGTGTAGTTACTTGCTCTGCATTTTAAACGTCTGGTTTTGTAGATGAGATGAAAGAGAAACGAGCGAGCGCTGCTTTCCCGCGGGACGCGGTGCGGTTGTTATCCGGGCGTCCCTTCACACAGGGTCGCGTCACCTGGTTTCACCCCTTCTGCTTGGGTTAGAGACGGGAGACACGCGAGAGTCACACGAGAAACTAACCCCGTCTGAACAGGGCTGAACACACACCGACTAACACACCAGTCATCAGGTGTGTGCTGAAGCAGGATGTACACACTGTCACGTGCTCTGATCGGCTGCACCATGACGGAGCTCTCTGTGTGTGTGTGTGTGTGTGTGTGTTGACTAGGACTGACATCTGAAACTCATCCTAATCCTTATTAACCAGATGTGCAGTCGGGCCGGGACTGACTGAAGGCCTGTGTGTGTGTGTGTGTGTGTGTGTCTTCATTAGGGCGCTTCCAGAAACACGGATAATAATAAATCCTGTTCGCTGCAGCACCCGCGCGCGCGCTATCCCGTGTCGCACGGTTCTGGTATTCTGTAGGTTTGTGACGGAACCACACAGTAGGAAACGACACACACACGCACACACACACGCACACACACACACAGTCAATACAGCGTGCGTGGTGAAGGACATAATCAGGAGGAGAAGGATCTCTCTCACTCACACACACACACACGCGCGCGCGCAGAGATTAAACGGAGAGGGATTAAGCGGAGCCCCATCTGTCTCTTACCTTCCGACTCCTCACACACACTCCGCCGCCATGTTGTAAGGGAACGGCATGTGACGTCATCCCGCGCGCGCGCGAGCGAGAGAGAGCGCGCGCGTGCACGCACGCACGCACACACACAGTTGAGATGAAGTGCAGGTTTAAACTCTTGTATTATGGATTTTAAAGGCGTATATTCAGTGGTGTCTGAACACTGTCCGGCCAGCCCTCACACACACACACACACACACACACACACACACACACACCATGGCACTGTTTCTACAACCTCACAGTGTTAATTTCTGTCACACTGGCACTCATTAATGCCTGAGATGTAACATTACTGACAGAAGAGTCCAGGCGCTGAAGTCCCTCCATAGATGTGATGTGAGGGTGATTCAGGACATTCAGGTGGTCACGTGACTTCATTTTATCTCCACATGACGTTGCTGAGTCTCGACCTGAGCGACTGAAGCGACCCCAGATCATAACACTGTCTCCAGAGGCTTGTACAGTGGACACTATGCATGATGGGAGCATCGCTTCATGCGCTTCCCTTCTCACCCTGACACGCCCATCACTCTGGAACAGACTCAGTCTGGACTCATCAGGTCACATCACTGTGTGGGTGAAAATTCTTTTAATTTCACTATTAAACACCACTCTGGTTTCTACTGTGTTTTTTTTTTTACTATGTGACTCCCCATGGCGTTTAAGTGAGGCGTTTAAGTGATTTTTTTTTTTTTTAACACATTTCAGGGTCTTCTCGGTCCCTCCAGGGTTTAATAATGTGTTGAAAGGTTCTTAACTCAGTTCCAGTCATTACTACTTTATATCCCTAGTTGTTGTCTTTGCTTGATGCAGGACAATAATTCAACTCTTCTGAAACTCAGTAGCATGTTTTTCACAAGAGTAGGACACGTCTCCCACACGGGTGTGAAAGAAATGAGGGTTAATAGAATTTTTACAGCTGAGACATTAATCACAGCAATAATTATGCAATCACGGCGAGTTAAATGTTTAATTACTTTAACTCACACAGACGGTGTAGTATTGCACCACGCTGTTGAGTTTTGTATCCAGTTGGTCAGAAGGTGTTGTTTCATTCTCTATAACAGCAGCTCTGCCATGCATCACATCATAAATATTAAAACACTCTTTCTAACCCTTCTATCATAACAGCTCATTCACAGATTTATGGAAGGAATCTCTAGTGCCAGCGCTTTGTAACACTCAGAGGTAAAGCTGTAACATGCCAAGCTGCATTTTTTTCTTATTAACTTCAAGAAACAGAAAAGTGAAAATGTTCATAGCTGCTATAATGTAAGTGACAACAGGAACTAACCTACACCCCACACCTGAATGAGTCCTGCCCCAGGGTGATTGGGAGTCCAGTGTGTCTCTGTCTCTAAAATCACACTCGGGGTAGTCTGGGATGAATTTGCACACATCACATCTGTAGTGTCTCATTGTGTCACAAACGATAGCGAAGGACCACCGGATGGACTGCGGATCGTCGCCCTCACCAGAAAACCTATAATCACTGCGAGACTGTGTGGAAATCACACTGATAGAGGTGATCTCATCTCTGACATTCATTCATAAGTTTTGTTAGCAGACCATGTGATTAAAAAACACAAAATTCATATAGGTTCGTGGGATTAACAGGACATTTCTGCCTAAAAGTGAATGCAGCAGGAAACTGAGGAAAGTAACAGGTGAACAGGTAGCCGTCTCGACTGTACACTTCTAATTCCTTTACACAGGACACACCTTAATGCTGGGTGTGCAGGTAGGCTCGTTCCCCAACATTAACATAACTAGAGAGGTCCATAAATAAATAAAAGTCATGGCTCATGGCAGCGCAGCTGCAGCTTCAGATCACTATGACCACTGCAGAGCATGAACTGGAGAGGAGTAACGCTCTGACACTGGAGCTGTTGGACAGGCTTTACCTACACACATGGACAAAATTGTTGGTAGCCTTCGGTCAATGAAAGAAAAACTCACAATGGTCACAGAAATAACTTTAATCTGACAGTCATAATAAATAAGAATTCTATGAATGTTAACCAATGAAAGTCAGACATTGCTTTTCAACCATGCTTCAACCTAATTATATTTAAAAAAAATTAACTCATGGAACAGGCCTGGACAAAAATGATGGTACCCCTAATTTAATAGTTTGTTACACAACCTTTTGAGGCAATCACTGCAATCAAACGATTCCTGTAACTGTCAATGAGACTTCTGCACCTCTCTGCAGGTATTCTGGTCCACTCCTCATGAGCAAGCTGCTCCAGTTGTTTCCGGTTTGAAGGCGCCTTTTCCTGACAGCATGTTTCAGCTCCTTCCAAAGATGCTCAATAGGATTGAGGTCAGGACTCATAGCAGGCCACTTTAGAATAGTCCAATGTTTTCCTCTTAGCCATTCTTGGGTGTTTTTAGCTGTGTGTTTTGGGTCATTGTCCTGTTGCAAGACCCGGGACCTGCGACTGAGACCCAGCCTTCAGCACATTTCTTTCTGGAATCCCTTGATAGTCTTGAGATTTCATTGTACCCTTCACAGATTCAAGACATCCTGTGCCAGATGCAGCAAAGAAGCCCCAGAACATAACAGAGCCTCCTCCATGTTTCACAGTAGGGACAGTGTTCTTTACTTGATATGCTTCATTTTCCATCTGTGAACATAGAGCTGATTTACCTTGGCAAAAAGTTTCATTTTTGTCTCATCTGTGCATAGGAAATTCTCTTGGAAGCTTTGTGGCTTGTCAACAGGTAGTTTGGCATATTCCAGTCTGGCTTTTTTATGATGTTTTCAACAATGGTGTCCTCCTTGGTCATCTCCCATGGCTCAAACAACGACGGATGGTGCGATCCGACACTGATGTTCCTTGTGCATGAAGTTCACCTTGGATCTCTTTAGAAGTCTTTCTGGGCTCTTTTTTTACCATTCGGATTATTCGCCTCTTTGAGTTGTCATCAATTTTCCTCCTGCGGCCACGTCCAGGGAGGTTGGCTACAGTCCCATGGATCTTACATTTCTGAATAATATGTGCAACTGTAGTCACAGGAACATCTAGCTGCTTGGAGATGGTCTTATAGCCTTTACCTTTAACATGCTTGTCTATAATTTTCTTTCGAATCTCCTGAGACAACTCTTTCCTTCACTTCCTCTGGTCCATGTTGAGTGTGGTACATACCATGTCACCAAACAACACAGTGACTACCTGGAGCCCTATATATAGGCCCACTGACTGATTACAAGATTGTAGACACCTGTGATGCTAATTAGTGGACACACCTTGAATTAACATGTCCCTTTGGTCACATTATTTTCAGTATTTTCTAGGGGTACCATCATTTTTGTCCAAGCCTGTTCTTTTGAGTTTATTTTTTGAAATAATTCCGTTGAAGCATGGTTGAAAAGCAATGTCTGACGTTCATTGGTTAACATTTATAGAATTTTTATTTATTATTACTTTTGTCAGATAAAAATAATTTCTGTGACCATTATGAGTTTTTCTTTCATTGACCGAAGGGTACCAACAATTTTGTCCACGTGTGTACGCTACCTACTGGAACTCACAGACCCAGTATAGTGTGGTGGAGGAGAGATAACGGCCTGGGTGTTAATCAGAGTCTGAGCTCCTGAGGTCCAGTGCAGGGGAACACTCTGGTGTTAATGTTAATGCTAAAGTGCACAAACACAACTTCACACAGCTGTGTCGACTGAACCCCGTAGCAGCGGTATGGGGCAGAAGCTTTCCTGTTCCAGCAAACTGCAGTGTGTTAGAAACCTCTCACTCCAGACAGACGGCTGTGTGTGTAGAGAAAATAGTTTATTTGCTGGTATAAAATTATTGCATAGCAACACGCATGCGCGCGCGCACACACACACACACACACACACACACACACACACACACAGTCAGTAAGAGAACAGCTTCACTGTAATGTAAACTCTACACATGAGCAGGTGATTGGTCAGTCAGGAGTCAGTGGGAGGAGTTTCATCATGACCATCACCCAGACTATTGATCCTCATCCTACATCCCCTGTCTGATACTCTGTATGATCTGGAAGATAGCTGAGAGTGAGACAGGCAGGAAGACACAAACACACACAGAAAGAGAGACAGATGTTACACTTTAAGCAAGATTTCTCACAATTTTCATATTATTTAAATATTGTCTTTCTACGTTGCATATGGAAATGTCTCAGGGGTGGAGTTTGTGGATGCAGCTGGAGAAGTTTAGGATGAACATTTGATGTGAAAGAGACAGATATAAATATCAGTCACCTGTCTCACCTCAATCACCCATCCCCTACATCACTTGTCTCACTAGACCAAGTGCACAGAAGTCTAAATAATCATATGTAACATAAACCTTTACAGAAAAGCATGTCACTCAGACACACACCTCATATAACAGAAATGAACACATTAACGTTACAAAGATACTCCTGAAACCTCACCTGAGCCACACACCACAAACACAAAGAGAGCGAGGAGCCACGGGCCAACTGGAGATTTCTCTTCTCCCTGCACCCGCTAACACACACACACACACACACACACACACACACACACACACACACACACACACATGTTTCAGGTGTCATTATAAACAACTACAGCAGTTATGTATGTATAATAAGTGCTAGAGAAGCAATCGGTTTCCTGTGATCCAATTAAACACACCCGAGTATGGATTCACTTAATATTCATAAAGATGTAATGGCGTGTGACTGCACTGATACGCAGCGTCACAGTGAAAGTGTGTGTGTGACCACAGTCGCTCTGAAAGCTTTAGGACTGAAATCACCATGAACAGTTTTGTTCCGTCAGTGAGCTGTGTGTGTGTGTGTGTGTGTGTGTGTGTGTGTGTGTGTGTGTGTGTGTATGAGACCCCAGCACAGAACACTTCCTGTTACACAGCTGCACCTTTACCCTGAGAATAAACAGGTATAGCAGGAAATGATTTATGGTCTCTCTGTCTGGAATCACCCAGGTGATGGAGGGTGAGTTCCTCTCGAGGTTTCTCCTCATGAGGTCTCAGGGAGATTTTCTTCAAGGACACACTTATAAAGCTCTTTCATTTTTAAATGATACAATTTTAGCAACATTAATTAATATATACAGAATAAGTTTCTCTTTGACTGCGTCCTCTAACAGAAGCTGAGGGCACGGACAGTCGCCATGGCAACACTTAAACTGGTGAGAACATCAGGACACAATCGGACACTATGCCATAGCAGTCTCACTAATAAACAGATTCACTCATATTACCGCGCAAGTGTGGGGTAGTGATGAAAGTTTGGATCATTTTAGTGACTCAGTTCTTTAAATCTCGTTCATCAAAATGAACAAATCTTTTTTAGAGTCAGTTAGTTCATTTAGGACATATTATAATAAACAGAATGAGCAGCTCACCATCATATCTTCTAGTCCGAGTTGTTTGTTCTTTTGAATCTATTGCACTGCATAGCATCCATGGGAGTCACGTGACAAAAGAACGAACAACTCGGACTTGAAGATTTGTTGAGAACCATTCGTGTTCCCTGTACAGAACCTACGGCGGTTTCGTGATGATTTGCGCATGCGCGCCCAGTAGAAAATGAACGAATCACTCTCTGAGACTACTCGTTCTTCTGAGTTACGGTAGTTCAAAAAGAACATCTTTCATGAACGACCCATCACTAGCATGGGGTTAAAGGTCGAGGCCTCATCAGGAGCAGAGAAATGAGCTTAGACATATCATATCTTATTGTATCACAAATAAATATACACAAATGTTCACAAAGTGACATCGGTTCTTTGAACAATGACAATTGTTAAATTGAACTTTGGTGGATCATTTAATACAAAATGCATGTGCCGCTGTTGGGTTCACATAATAAAATTCAATATACTTTACGTTCACAGGTCCACTTTATGAGGCCTTAACCTATGACCTTTCCCACAATGCAATGTTCTTTCAGTATTTGTGAACTCGTCATTTGCAAAAATTCATTTGCATACTGGCTGACAGGCCGTGTTCAGAGAGCGCGGATTTAATAATGACGTCATTTCCTTCTGGAGCTTTAATACTAGGCACTGCCTTTAGCTGTGTTACACTCACAACACACATTTACTAACTCTGACTCATATGACAGGCTCTGTGTGTGTGTGTGTGTGTTTTACCGTGGTCTTCTGCACGTGCCCGCGCTGTGTGATGGTCTTGCTATGTTTCTCGTTCGCTACTTTCATCCGCTGCACCGCCGACATGATGACCGGAAATGACGACTATTTACACAAGCGAGTCACGTCACACTGAAACGCGCTCGTGGGCGAAATAAACCGTCAGAAGAATGTATGTGGAATCTGTATTGCATCTCTTTTTTGAATGTATATATGTAAACTTTTTTTTGGATTGATGATGAATTTTTATTTACTACACTGAGTGGATAAAAAATTTATATAAGTAAAAGAGATGTTATTTTATTATGATAAAAAAGAAGAGAAGAGTCACATTTTCATGTTAAATCTTTTAATATTACTAGGTAAATTCTATATACACAAATGTAAGAACGCCGAATATCTCCTATTACAAGGTGGATTTGAAAATTTATTTAGAAACATTACAAGGACTTTTAAGCCGGAAAGCAATCAGACCTATGAACACATTTAAAGAACTTCATTCCTCCTTTATATCATAATTGTAAGTACACCCCTCTTGTTTGTGTTTGTTATTGTTGTTTTGTTGTTATCTTGTTGTTATTGTTAAAAAATGAATAATAAAAATGGTTACTATTAAAAAAAAAACCGTCAGAATATTCTTACTTCCGGTATCTAATCTTGGGGGGGGGGGGGTTGGGGGGGGTAGAGTCGGTCGCGTCCTGCTGCCGCCATATTGGAGCGGTCAGAACCCGCGTGTAACCCGCTAGCAGTTTGCAGAGAGCTTCAGGTAACCTGGGGACAAACAAGACTTTATTAACTGATATTATTGTAATTGTTGTTGTTGTTGTTGTAGTACTGTGTCATCTGATTAATCTATATAAATTAAAGATGGGTTTTGCCTGTATACATGCACTCGCTCTTTCGATGATATCTGTACGTTTCATACATTGGAGGACTTAGAAGAGTTGGAGAGAAACCATTCATGTCTGTCTGTCTGTCTAGTCAAGTTATATCTCAGCATCACACAAAACTGTCTGGACAGAATTGACTGACTCTCCTGCAGTCCTCAGATCTCTGGCTGAAGTTTAATCTGCACCATCAGTGAATCTACATGTGGAGTAAAAGTGATGTTATGAACAGTTATGTGTGGGATTTAATAATCTACTTTAAAATAATCTACTAATGCGCTACTGTCTCAATGTAAACAAACACCTGCACCAATAGATATTAATTAGAAAAGATAAAGTGAATATTTTTACTGGGATTAGTTCATATTCTCACTTTGGCTGAAATAACAGCGCTGAAGTGGTAGAAGTGAATTTTAACACGCTGGAGTCGTTTTAAGACAAAACTTCATCTTTATCTGATCGACTTTTTCCATTTCTCATCTGTGATTCTCTCTCCGATTACCGAACAGCGAGTGTATTTGTCTGAGCACCAAAGAAATAATAATATCATTGATTACATTAAAGCTTATCAGATTATTTTTAGCTTTAATGTATTTTTAATTGCGTTAATGTATTCTAATACTACTATACATGGTCTGGCAAAATAAGTCATATAGTTTAATATGTAATTCAGTATACGGTATAATTCATGTGCCTGCCACTTTGTTCGCATGGAATTTTACTGCACTCTTAGTGCGTTTTAAAAAATATACAGCGCTATCTGTTGAATGTTAGAATGAGCCGAGAAGTGCAGGTCTAAGATTGTGTTTAGTGTGCAGTTGAAATCTACATAATAATCAGCGCATATTAAAATCTGAATTTTGAGAAGAAGTAATGATTTTTTCATGGTCTATTTATTTATTTATTTTATAATTTCTTTTTTTTTATGATGAGCATTTTTCGTTTAAATTTCAAATTAGCATATGTTCTCTAGACCAAATACACATGTGAAAGTCCCATTAAATTTTTTTAGGAGTTTTTACATGATGCGTGCACAAACAGACAGACAAAAATTCCAAAAAACATCTTGATGTGTTCTATTACTCATCTTACAACCTCACAAAAAATATCTTCAATATACAGATGCACCAACTTTACAGTTTTATTATATGTATATATATAATTGTATTAATATTAAATGCTATAATTCTGTACTGTATAGTGTTATATAACCTCACATCACTATATTTCATATTACGCTTACAGCGTAATGCAAAAGTTTAGGCACCCTTTGATAAAAACAGATTTTGGTGATTGTTTTAATTGAAATGATGTTAACACAGTCTCTCTTGGATATGGAAAAAAATGCACAATATTTTCAGCAAACATCAGTGCATAGTTATTTTTTATGTCATAAATTGAACAAAAATAAAAACATTATTGTGGCACTGTGCAAAAGTTTGGGCACCCTACACAATCAGTACTCAGTAACGCCTCCTCTGGCGTCCATCACAGCTTGCAAACACCTTTTATAGTCGCTAAAAGTCTTTCAGTTCTTGTACTTGGGATTTTCTCCCATTCTTCCCTGCAAAAAGCTTCTAGTTCTGTAATATTCTTTGGTCGTCTTGCCTGCACAGGTCTTTTAATATCTACACACAAATGTTCAATGATGTTTAAATCAGGGGACTGTGATGGTCGTTCCAACACCTTCAGTTTGCGTCTCTTGAGGTTTTCCATAGTGGATTTCGAGGTATGTTTAGGATCATTGACCTGTTGTAGAAGCTCCTCTTTTCAGCTTCAGCTTTTTTACAGATGTTGTGATGTTTGCTTCCAGAATTTGCTGGTATTTAGTGGAATCCATTCTTCCCTCCACCCGTGTAGTGTTTCCTGTGCCACCGGCTGCAACACAACCCCAAAGCGTGATAGCTCCGCCCCCAGGCTTAATAGCTGGCCAGGTGATCTTTTCATGAAATGCTGCTCCTTTGTTTCTCCAAACATGCCTTTGCTGATTGTGGCCAAAGAGATCTATTTTAACTTCATCAGTCCACAGCACTTGTTTCCAAAACGCAGCTTCTGTAGATGTTCTGTTACATACTTCTGACGTTGGATTTTATGATGGGGACGCAGGTAAGGTTTCCTTCTGCTGACTCTTCCATGAAGGTCTTGTGGAACGGTGCACCACCACTCCTGAGTCTGCTGAATCTTCCTGCAGGTTTTTTGCAGTCAAATGGCGGTTTTGATTTGTCTTACTGACCAGCATACGAGCAGTTCTCAACCAGAGTTTTCTTGGTCTTCCGGATCTCATCTTGACCTCCACAGTTCCCCTGGACTGCATCTCTTAATTACATTTCTCACTGTGGAAACTGCACACTGACAATGCATCAATAACTTTAGTTTTCAGAGTCTCACACAGCTGCTTAAAGGAACCCGTGGTTGTTGAGTATCCTCAAGTGTGTGCACAAGGTAGGGTGCACAAACATTTACACAGTGCCGTAATAATGTTTTAATTTAATTTTTTTCAATTTATGTCATAAGAAGTAACTATGCACCAATGTTTGCTAAAAATATTGTGCATTTTTTCCATTTCCAAGAGAGACTGCGTTAACATCTTTTCAATAAAAAACCCACCAAAATCTGTTATTAATCATGGGGTGCCAAAGCTTTTGCATAAGACTGTATATTCTGTATTATTATATTTTTTTCTTCTCTTTTTATCACTAATCCATAATCCTCATCTGGACTTTTGTACAGCTGTTCTGTGCCAGTGCTAAATAAATGAATAAATTGATGGATGGATTAGTTAACCCTGGTGGTAATTTACAACAGATAAGGGTGTGTGCTCTTCTTGGGGACGTGGAGTGAGGGTCAGAGTGCAATCAGCTATCCAGAAAACAATCACAATGTCACATGATATTGATAGATGACATCATAGAATAATTTAGAATATCAATGTAGTCAGTAACAAATCAAATTACAGATTAACGTACAGTATCAGAGCTCTGTGAGGCGTTCCTCTACACTCTAATCTGAGAAGCTGAGATTGGAAGTTCTCCTAGTCTCGGTGTTCCTCAGAGCATGTGCACCTTGAGATCATAGACACCCTGAGCTCCTGCAGCTTCCCAGATGGACTGAGCTCCACGCTGTACAGTAATGCTGGACTGCCGCGTCTCTTTACCTTATTACATCATTACAGGAACATTAAAAATAAGAAAACAAGGTGAAGTCGGAGGCGTGGCCAAGTGTTTGACCAGCACTGTGTTTATACCCATATAATTATAATTAATTACATTTGATGCATTTTGTCACTGCAGTACATTATGCCATTTCACAGTGCCTGTTGCAGGACAGTATGGGATATCAGGAGTGCAAATAAATATCCTACATCATAATCTGTGAGTAAAACACACTAAAATACATCACAAATAACGGCACCCACAACAGAGACACAGAGCAGTTTTCAATTCATCTTCAGTTTCACACTAAAGTTACATCATCATCATCATCATCTTTACAGACGTACATCATCTGTTCTTTAAACACACACACACAAACACACATTGCTGGTTGCATTCCCTTTGTGAGGACTTCCCATGATTTGTTTGTTGTTAATGCTAAACAATGCTACTGCTAACCTAAGTACCCAAAAAGAAATCTTTTGGTTTGTCATTTTTTAAATAAAACACTTATTCTTTGAGGACCAACTGAACATCCCAGAAGATAAAACTTGTTTCGTCAACATGAAGACATTTGAACTATAGAACTATAATCTCCACACACACACACACACACACACACACACACACAGAGCCCTGGAGAAGGAGATCAGGGCGGGTCAGGTTCACAGATCTTAGATCAGTGTCTCAGTTCAGTTAAAGTTTTTTCTGACTAAATATCTGATGCAGAATCAGCCTTCGTCCTCCTCCCCAGTCACATCTCACACTCACTAACTACTGCTTCCTTATCGGCTCGTCCATCCTGCCCCAAACTTATAGTCCGTATCTGACAGCTCATTGGCCGGTGTGGAACGTGACGGGCTATGATTTGTCGATTTACCCGGGTCAACAGCCCAGCCCGCTCAGCGCTCCAATACGGTCTACTTTAATCCCGAAGCAGCCGCGTGCAGATCCCTTCCTGCTCCGCCCCCTCAACTTCCTCTGCCTCGCCAGGAAGTCAATGAAGGGGCGGTGCACAAAACGGAGAGGTTCTTCCTTCACGAAGTGTCCGGATAGGCCACGCCCTTCACTCTTGTACGGTGCAGGGCTTTGAGCTGAGCCTTCTGGAACCTCCGACTGGGACAATAAGAGGGAACTGATCTCTGATCCAAACAGACCCTGTAGAATCTGACACACACACACACACACACACACACACACACACACAAACTTTAAATTAATAATATGAAGTTGTCATTTGCTTTCACTGTGCGGTAAAGGTTAATGTATTGATTGAATCCTGAGGAAACACACACCCAAGTCCTGGGAGAACATTCAAACTCCACACACACACACACAGAGTGAGAGAGAGTCGAACCCACAGCCGCGGTGAGGCGACAGAGCTAATCTCTGAGCCACTGTGCAGCATTGAAATCCTGTATTTAAATGTATTAATGTTTATTTATTGGTATAAATATATTTGTAACAGCTCAGTTTTTGCACTCATTCAGTGTGTGTGTGTGTGTGTGTGTGAGAGAGAGAGAGAGAGAGAGAGAGAGAGATGAACACTTACCTGAGAGTCTGGTCTCCTTGATGATGGTCGGCTTATTACCTCTGTCACCATGGCGATTAGGAGGAAGAGCACAAAAAGGCAGGAATATGAAGAGGCCATCCGTGAAAAGTTGTGAACAAATAAATCAGAATCAACTTTAATAGAAGTTTTCAGCTTTATATCCGGAGTTTAAACGCTGTGTCACCTTCGTATCTTTCTGACGCTGTTTGTTTGTTTATTTGCTCTCGAGTCGTGTCGTACCCCAGGCGGCGGCAGCAGTGTGTTCTGTCCTGTGCAGGACTCGTCTGTTCTGAGAGCCTACACTCAGACGCCTTTTTAAACCCCGTTGCTGTAATGTCACATTCCATCCCGTTGCCATGGAGATGACAGACGAACAATATTAATTTATCCATCTTTCAGTTTGCTGATTGTCCCACCCCTTCTCTCTGACGTGCGCCTCTTTCACTTCCTCACTGCCTCGTTTTTTGTTGTTCTCTCTTTCATTTCTTCTTCTTCGTTAAACAAAAAATCATCATTAATCACGGCCTGTAGAATCTCCACAGGCATCACCAAGGTGTGTGTGTGTGTGTGTGTGTGTGTGGTGTGTGTGTAGGTGCTTTGTATTCTTGGTCTCACCAACACTGATGACGTTCTACGTCAAAGTAATTTCATTACTCAATCTGTGTTTACAGCCTCGTCCTCCTTTGTGGTGCTGAGGAACAATAACGAAGCACCGTGACCTTTGACTTCTGAAGGTTCCACCCCCCCATAAACCTTTCCCCTAGAAACCAGGAACACTCCGGAACTATTTCCTACTTACCATAGTTCAACAGACTGAGAGGGTTTCCTCAGAGACAGAGAGACGACCAGAGACAGACTGACAGATGGACAGAATGTGATAGATGAATGAGTGTCTGCCCCTGTCCACTGTGACGCACACACACTGACCCCACATCGTGTCATCATTATAACGCTGACACACACAGTGTGTGAAGGTGAAGAAGGTTTCAGGCTTAGCAGCTGCTGTTGCTTAGGGACGACCAACAGGCAGAAACTCCAGCATGATGTTAACAAACCGGAAATGTACAACTCTGTGTGTGTGTGTATTAAGGAATAAAAAGAGGACAATGAGGGGCATCGGCCGATCATCCTCTGTTCTCAGATATTTCTATATATTGCAGAAAATGAAAACCCCTTTGTGCTTCCTCATGCATGTTGTTTAAGTCAAGACTTTTATAATTATTCTACCATCATCACTCAATGAAGTTTGGCCCATAATCTGTTCACTACTAACAGCAGGAGTTAGAGAGGGTGTGTGTGTGTGTGTGTGTGTGTGTGTGTGTGTGTGTGTGTGTATGTGTAAGTCCTCCCACCCCTACACACACACACACACACACACACACACACACTAATGGAATCACTGCAGTCTGGCTCATGAATTACATTCTGAATAACAGATTACATTTTTGAAAATATAACTGAATAACTAATCTAACGCATTACATTACTCGTTACATCAAAAAAGTAATCCAAGTACTCTAAAGTGTTACACCCAACATTATATATCACATATAGATAATATCTCAGTTTATTTGGTCTCCACTCAGATACAAAACATTCTACACATACAGGTGTTTATTAAATATTATAGTCAGAATGCATCGTTGACGGTTAAAAGTTTTGTAGAAAGAGTTAAAATGTTAAATCTAATAATACTCTGCTGATCTTTAATGTAATGAGTGATATTATTATTATTATTATTATTATTATTATTATTATTATTGTGATTATTATTATTATTATTATTATTATCAGGTTGAAGTCCACGTACATGTCTGTGTGTCTCTCTGTCTAACTTATTAATACACAGAAATCACATTCTGTAAGGTTGAGTATCTGACGCCTTGTTTACACTAAGTTGTACTTCTTTGGTGGTCAGACAAATACACTCCCTGTTCGGTAAGTATTAGTAGTAGTATTAGAATACATTAACGCAATTAAAAATACATTAAAGCTAAAAATAATCTGATAAGCTTTAATGGAATCAGTGATATTTTTTCCTTCATGATGAGACAAATACACTCCCTGTTCGGTAACCGGAGAGAGAATCACAGATGAGAAATGGAAAAAGTCGATCAGATAAAGATGAAGTTTTGTCTTAAAACGACTCCAGCGTGTTAAAATTCACTTATACCACTTCAGCGCTGTTATTTCAGCCAAAGTGAGAATATGAACTAATCCCAGTAAAAATATTCACTTTATCTTCTCTAATTAATATCTATTGCTGCAGGTGTTTGTTTACATTGAGACAGTAGCGCATTAGTAGATTATTTTAAAGTAGATTATTAAATCCCACACATAACTGTTCATAACATCACTTTTACTCTACATTTAGATTCACTGATGCTGCAGATTAAACTTCAGGCAGATATCTAAGTACAGTGGAACCTTAGCTTGTGAGTAACGCAGTTTGCGAGTGTTCCACAAGATGAGCAAATATTTTTAATAAATTTTGACTTGAAAAACGAACAAGTCTTGGTTTACGAGTATCACACATGCACTTCTTATTTTGCCGCCAAGCATCACATGATCACAACTGAGCCAACGGTTTTTCTCTCTCTTTCGCTGCAGAATTGTGGGTAATCATCTCCGCTGCTGGGTCTTAGTACTCATCTCTGTACTGTTTATTATAACACACGTGTGCGCTCGTAAAGCAAAAGAAAGTCTCAATAGAGAGGTTAAAGATCCATTTTCTCTCTCTGTATTGCCACAAACACACACACATACACACACACACACACACACACACAAACACACACAGACCCCTCCTCCTTTTGCCTTCACAGACACACACTCTCTCTGCTCTACGAGGAATCACAGTCCTCTCAATCCACGGCAAAGTATTCAGCATCGTCCTACTTCGAAGACATAAAAAAGCTGTGGAAGGGAAGACCCGGGAAGAACGGGCTGGTTTCTGCAGTGGCTGGTCTTGCACAGGACAAATCTTCGTCCTGAGAACCATTATCGAGCAAAGCCTGGACTACCAGCAGCAGTTGTCAATTAATTTTGTTGACATTACCAAGGCCTTGAATTCGCTTTGAAGTATTGCAAGATCATATGGCATTCCCGAGAGATTTATTGAGGTCTCCCATAACATCTATCTCGAACCCAGCTTGCTGTGTCCATTTGGAAGATGGTAACACAGAGTTCTTCACCATTGAGACTGACCAGAGGCAAGGGTGCATTCTCTCCCATTTTCTCTTTCTTCTGGTCATCGATTTTGTGATGCACAAAGCTGTGAATCAGTTCTTGGAATCCCATGCCAAGCCCAACATGCTTAACAGATCTTGACTTTGCAGATGACGTTGCACTCCTATGAGCCACCAAAAAGGACACAAAGGTGATGACATCAAATCTGGAGCAGCAAGCGAGCAAGCTTGGACTTTGGATTAGCAGGAACAAGACCAAGATCATGAGAATTAAATAAGCCGCTATGACCTACCCAACGATGGTTGGGCAGAAACAGGTTCATCTACCTGGGCAGCATCCTCGCTAGTGATGGCGATATAGACCTTTATGTAACCTTTTCGGATTGTGAAGGCTGGGGCAGTGTTCCAGTAGCTCTGGACGATTTTTTGGTCTACTAAGAAGATCAACACAGTGATGAAAATGTGTCTGGTTAATTATATTGCCATCTATGCCATCTAAACTGCCATCTACGCCAATGAAACGTGGAAGATGTCTGCCAGGATTGCAGGTGCAAGTGCACCAATGTCGTCACTGTCTCCAAGAGCATCATCTCACGACCCAACCAGAAACCATGGATTACTGCGGAGGTGCGTGCACTTCTAAGAACCCGAGACTCTGCCTTCAAAGCAGGAGACAAGATGGTCCTTAGAAGAGCAAGGGCCAAACTATCCCGGGCCATCAGAGAGTGCACATGCCCAGAGAATCCACAATCACTTCATGGACAGCAGTGACACACGGCGCATGTGGCAGGGCATACAAGCCATCACTAACTACAGGATGACATCACCTGCCTGTGATAGTGACGGCTTGCTTCCAGGTGCGCTGAACAACTTCTACGCTCGGTTCGACAGGCAGAACGACGTGGCAACGAGGAAGACCACCCCTCATCCGAACGACCAGGTGATGTGGCTCGCTACAGCTGATGTGAGGAAAACTCTACGCAGAGTCAACCCACGTAAAGCTGCTGGACCAGACAACATCCCAGGCAGAGTGCTCAGAGAATGTGCAGAACAGCTGGCAGATGTTCTCACTGACATCTTCAACTTTTCTCTGAGCAGCGACGTCATTCCCACGTGCTTCAAGGCCACCACCATCGTCCCCGTGCCGAAGAAGTCTTCTGTGTCCTGTCTCAATGACTACCGTCCCATTGCACTTACACCCACCATCATTAAGTGCTTCGAGCAGCTTGTCATGAGACACATCAAGACCCTGCTGCCCCTCTCACTGGACCCACTGCAGTTTGTGTACCGTCCTAACCGCTTAACGGATGATGCCATCTCCACCACACTCCACCTGGCACTGACACACTTGGACAATAAGGACACGTACGTTCGAATGCTGTACATAGATTTCAGCTCAGCATTCAACACTATCATCCCAACAACTGATCGGGAAGCTGAGCCTGCTGGGCCTGAACACCTCCCTCTGTAACTGGATCCTGGACTTTCTGACCGGAAGACATCAGTCAGTACGGATCGGGAACTACACCTCCAGCACCACCGCACTGAGAACTGGGGCCCCGCAAGGCTGTGTGCTCAATCCCCTGGTGTTCACACTGCTGACTCACGACTGTGTAGCGACACACAGTTCGAATCACATCATTAAGTTTGCTGATGACACGACCGTGGTGGGTCTCATTAGCAAAAACAACGAGTCAGCGTACAGAGAGGAAGTACAGAGGTTAACGGACTGGTGTAAAGACAACAACCTGTCTCTGAATGTTGACAAGACAAAGGAGATGGTTGTTGACTTTAGGAGGACACAGAGCGAACACTCTCCGCTGAGCATCAACGGCTCCTCGGTGGAGATCGTTGAAAGCACCAAATTCCTTGGTGTCCACCTGGAGAATGACCTCACCTGGTCCCTCAACACCAGCTCTCTGCACAAGAAAGCCCAGCAGCATCTCTTCTTCCTGAGAAGGCTGAGGAAGGCCCACCTTCTATAGAGGGACTATTGAGAGCATCCTGAGCAGCTGCATCACTGTCTGGTTTGGGAACTGCACCACATCGGACCGCAAGACCCTACAGCGGATAGTGAGGACAGCAGAGATGATCATCGAGGTCTCACTTCCCTCTATCGAGGACATCTACATCGCATGCTGCATTCGCAAAGCCACCAGCATTGTGGCTGATCGGACACACCACTCTCTCTCACTCACTCTTACCCATCTGGAAAAAGGTACCGAAGCATTCGGGCACTTACATCCAGACTGTGCAACAGCTTTTTTCCACAAGCCACCCGTCTCCTCAACAAAAGGATCTAGACTGATAAAAACACACGCATACACAATCACTCAATTAAACTCAACTACCTCAAACATTGAGACTGGACTGAATAATCAACACAAGTGCAAACACACTGATCTACACTACCAGACTATTGTACACACCAACCTGTGAATGCTCTTTTGCACAATATTCATTACTGGATTACTTTTTGCACTAACTTTTTACATTCTTGCTGCTACATTAAGGAACGCTTACTGTTTCTCCACCACATCAATTCACTATCTCAAAACCGAGGTATTGTTATGTTATGTCGTGTTTGTCACTTTGTTGCTCTTGTTTACATTTGTCACTTGTTGCTTTTGTTTACATTTGCATGTGCACTTTATTTTGTCTGTTATGTGGATTTATATATATATATAAAAACGTAGATAGTCTTCCTCTCCGAGTTGACTAGTTAGTTTTTGTTAATTTATGTTGTATCTTAGTTAGCTAGTTCTAGTCTTTCTGTTAATCTATGTGGTAAATTTATGTTGTATGTAGCACCTTGGTTCTGGAGGAACGTTGTTTCGTTTCACTGTGTACTAACAATAAAGTCTACTTGAACTTCAAGTCAAGTCAAGCCAATTTTATTTATATAGTGCCTTTAAAAATTGACATTGTTGCAAAGCAGCTTTACACAATCAAAGAAGTAAGTTTGTATGCAATGTGTATGAATCAAAATGATAAGATTGTCCCTGACGAGCAAGCCGAGGGCGACGGTGGCAAGGAAAAACTCCCTGGGATGGTAATAGGAAGAAACCTTGAGAGGAACCAGACTCAACAGGGAACCCATCCTCATCTGGGTGATAACGGAGAGCAGCGATTGATCAACTTAATAATGTGTACTGGAAGTTCAGTGTAACAGGAGACGTGTTAAAATTAAAAGGAGTCCAGTTTGTTCCTGGAGGCTCAGATAGACTGTAGGAAATTCAAGTACTGAGCTAATGAACAACTGAAGTCAGAGGTCCCCAGGGAACAGCTGTCAGCATCAATCGAGGACAGGAAAGTCTTCATGGAAACCATCCCCAGCCACCACACGAATCCAGGCAGACCACACAGGGCATCCATGCAACAAGATCTCCAACCAGGATGGGTTAGACAGGTCCAGATTGCAGAGGGGTCTGGATCACTGGCAACTCAGGAGCGACATGTATAGCTCGACAGAGAGACAGGGAGGGGGAAAGGAGAGAGGGAGAGAGAGAGAGAGGAGAGAGCAGAAGAGGAGAGAACAAAAGATAAGGAGAGATGGCAGTTGGGTCTGGTCACAGTCAACATGTATAAAGTGAATGTATATTAGTGCAAAGTGCAAGCAGGGACTCCAGCAGGACTAACTATAACAGCATAACTAAAAGGGAGGAGCCAGAAAGAAACACAGACATGCGGGGGAACTGTGATGTAAAGCAACTAATCACCTCACCGTCAACAAACCTGTGACCAATGAGAGTGGGGAGGACATCATCTAAACATACCAGTTCACCAGATACTCTACGTCCATGAGTCCCCCAGATCTGCTCCTTTACCTAAGGCTAATCTATTTACAAAAATGCTTGGCTAAATAAACAGGTTTTTAGCCGAGACTTAAACACTGAGACTGTGTCTGAGTCCTGAACATTAATAGGAAGACTATTCCATAACTTTGGGGCTTTGTAAAAAAAAAAAAGCTCTGCCCCCTGCTGTAGTTTTAATAATACGTGGTACTGACAGGCAGCCTGCATTCTTTGATCGAAGTAGGCGTGGCGGATCGTAAGACTAGTGCTAGTGTTCACTCAAATACTGTGGCGCGAGCCCATTTAGTGCTTTAAATGTCAAAAGTCGATGCAAAATTTCACAGAGAGCCAATGCAGTGTAGATAAGATAGGGGTGATGTGCTCGTATCTTCTGGTTTTAGTGAGGACTCTCGCTGCTGCATTCTGTACTAACTGAAGCTTGTTTATACACCTAGTTGAACAACCAGACAGTAAGGCGTTACAATACTCCAACCTAGAGGTGATAAAAGCATGAACTAGTTTTTATGCATAATTTAGTGACAATATGTTTCTTATCTTGGCAATATTTCTAAGGTGAAAGAAAGCTATCCTGGTAATATTATCTACATGTGCTTCAAACGAAAGGCTGGAATCTATAATCACACCAAGGTCTTTTACTGTTGCACTTGATAGAACAGAAAGGCCATCTAAAGTTACAGTGTGATCAGAAAGCCTACTTCTAGCTACATGTGGTCCTATGACCAGAACTTCTGTCTTATCAGGAATAAGCAGAAGAAAATTAATTAACATCCAATCTCTTATGTCCTGCACACACTGCTCAATTTTAGCAAACTGGTTTTTCTCATCTGGTTTTGCTGAGACATATAATTGTGTGTCATCACACAATTAGCAATGAAAACTAATGCCATGTTGACGAATTATGTTGCCCAGAGGAAGCATGTAAAGGGAAAAAAGCAGTGGGCCTAAAACTGAGCCCTGTGGAACACCAAACTCCACTTGAGAACATGAGGAATGGTCACCATCTAAATCTACAAACTGATAACGATCAGTCAAATAGGATCTGAGCCACAAGAGACAGTTCCCTTAATTCCTACTACCTTTTCTAATCTGTGAAGGAGAATACTATGATCAATGGTGTCAAAAGATGCACTCAGGTCCAGTAACACAAGTATAGTGACGCAACCCTGATCAGAGGCCCATAGGAGGTCGTTTACTACTTTAACGAGTGCTGTCTCTGTGCTGTGATGAGGCCTAAATCCTGACTGATACAGTTCATTTATGCTATTTCTATGTAGATGTGAACGTAGCTGCTGTGATACTATCTTTTCCAAAATCTTGGAAGGTTTGATATTGGCCTGTAATTAGAAAGCAGACGGGTCAAGGTCAGGTTTCTTGATTAGCGGTTTAATAACGGCTAATTTAAAGGATTTGGGGACAAACCCACTACTGAGTGAACAGTTAATTACTTTCAACAGGGGTTCTGTTATTGCTGGTACTGTTTGAGAAAATGTGTCGGTATAGGATCTAATATACAGGTTGACGATTTTGAAGAAGAGATGAGTGTAGGAGACTGTAGGAGATTCCAGTCCTGAGCTATCGAACAACTGAAGTCACAGGTCCCCAGAGCATCAATCGATGATAGGACAGTCTTAATGGAAACCAGCCCCAGCCACCATACAAATCCAGGCAGACCACACGGGGCATCCATGCGACGAGATCTCCAACCAGAAGCAGGACTCCAGGACCAGTTAGACGGGTCCAGAGGGAAGAGGGGTCTGGATCACTGGTAACTCAGGAGCGAACATGTATAGCTCGACAGAGAGACAGAGAGAGGGACAGGAGAGAGAGAGAGAGAGAGAGAGAGAGAGCAGAAGAGGAGAGAACAGAAAATAAGCAGAGATGGCAGTTGGGTCTGGTCACAGTCAACATGTATAAGGTGAATGTATATTAGTGCAAAGTGCAAGCAGGGACTCCGGCAGGACTAACTATAACAGCATAACTAATAACGGCTAATTTAAAGGATTTGGGAACATACCCACTACTGAGTGAACAGTTAATTACTTTCAACAGGGGTTCTATTATTGCTGGTACTATCTGTTTAAGAAAATGTGTCGGTATAGGATCTAATATACAGGTTGACGATTTTGAAGAAGAGATGAGTGAAATTAGTTCCCTCGCTTCAAGGGGAGTAAAGTGTTCTAAGTTCTGATGTGATGTGGTTTAGATCATCTGTATCACTTAAATTGTCTGGTTTCAAAGCCTGAATTTTTTACCTAATATTTATGATTTTGTTATTGAAAAAGTTCATGAAATCCTCACTACTGCATGATGTTGTTGTGGAGATTTCTGCAGTGGTCTTGTTTTTAGTTAATTTAGCTCCGGTATTAAATAGAAATCTTGGGTTGTCTTTATTATTTTCTATAAGAGTGGAGAGATACGTTGATCTAGCATCACTGAGAGCTTTTCTATAGTTCAGGATGCTTCTCCTTCCAAGCTATTTTGAATACTAACAATTTAGTTTGGCGCCATTTACGTTCGAATTTTCGAGCGGCTTGTTTTAAAGCACGTGTGGTCATTATACCAAGGAGCGAGTTTCTTATCTCTAATCATTTTCCTTTTAACTGGAGCTACATTATCTAAGCTATAACGAAGTGCTGACTCTAGATATTCATTCGCCTGTTCGAGTTCTGTGAAGTCAGATGGGATCCAATCAAAGTTGATACTCTGGAAGATTATTGATGAAGCTCTGTGCGGTATTTGATGTAAATGTACGTTTAAGGCGGTAGCGCGGTGCTGTGCATACATTATTACTATGACACGCTTTAATGTGTGTGTGTGTGAGGGGTGCGTATGTGTGAGGGGTGTGTGTGTGAGGGGTGTGTGTGGGTGTGTGAGGGGTGTGTGTGTGTGTGTGAGGGGTGTGTGTGTGTGAGGGGT
>JAAGKR010009162.1:12412-23090 GCA_011419295.1 Clarias macrocephalus | reverse complement strand
GGGGCACCATGGCCTCTGAGGCCATTGGGTTGACTCTGTCCCTCCAGCATGGCGTTAGGTGTGTGACAGAGGACAATGTACAGCTGGAAGAGGTGCTGTTAGCGGTGGGAGAGCAGGTCGGGTGCGAAAACATTTACTCTGGCTCCCGGATGAATAAAGCGGTGGTCGTGTTTTTAACTAAAACAAAGCTCGCGAATACACTGACCAAGCAACGCACACACACACCATCACCAACAGTTAAAGACTACAGTACAAATAAACCGAGGAGAAAGAGAGAGGAGACATTCACCACACCAAACAAACAATAAACACAAAACACGCAGTCAGTACGCAGTAGAGGGAGGTCTTTTTATTTAAAAAAACACTCTAAATAGTAACTGACACACAAAAAAACTGAAAATATGTAAATATGTAATATTTACATAATAAGTTTGTTTAAACTCTCTCTCTCTCCCTCTCTCTGGTGCATGCTGGGAGGTGGTGTGAGAGTGAATGAGCATTTTCCAACTTGTTGAAAAACTTTTTTTCTAACACTTTTAAGTTTTTTTTCTTTTCTAAAAGCACAAAAACAACATATATTAAACATATTAAACACCTCTACACAGCCGCGCACACGGTGTTACTAGTTTAACCCGCTGGTGTGTGGGGCTGTTGATCTGGTGGCGGGGTGCAGGGGTGGCGGCTCACCCGAGCGGTGCAGCCCGTCCTCTCTCACTCCGTCACGGGGTGCGCGGTGAGGTGAGCGCCGCGGTGTCGGTGGAGCAGGTGCTGTTGGCCGTTGGGGAGTGTATCGGGTGTGAGAGCATCGTGTCCGCGTCGCGGATGAACAAGGCTGTGGTGGTGTTCGTTAAGGAGAGGGAACTCGTGCATCAGCTGATGGAAAACGGAATAAAGGTAAGTGGAGAACTTTATTCCGTGACTCCGCTGGGCTACAACAATGAAGGTCACCGTGTCGAACATTCCCCCGTTTATCCCCGATGAGGATATAGAGAGGGAACTGTGTCGATTCAGTAAGATAGTGAGCAGTATGAGATCGGTGTCTCTGAACTGTAAAAACCCCGCGCTGAGGCACGTCGTCTCCTTCAGGCGTACAGTGCTCATGTTCCTGACTGAGTCCACGCTGGACATTTCATTCAGAGTCACTCATGAGGGAAAGTCATACATGCTGTACACCAGCACTGGGAGCATGAGGTGCTTCGAATGTGGGGACATCGAGCACAAAAAGTTCAGCTGCCCACATAGAGCACAGGTCAGGGAGGGGGCGGGGCCTAGTGGGGTCAGGGCAGTGGGGCAGGATGGGGAGAGCTCCAGTGTGGAGCAGACTGGTGGTGCAGTGGTGCAGGACGGAGGTGTAGAGGTGCAGGACGGAGGTGTAGAGGTGCAGGACGGAGGTGCAGAGGTGCAGGACGGAGGTGCAGTGGTGCAGGACGGAGGTGCAGAGGTGCAGGACGGAGGTGCAGAGGTGCAGGACGGAGGTGCAGAGGTGCAGGACGGAGGTGCAGAGGTGCAGGACGGAGGTGCAGAGGTGCAGGACGGAGGTGCAGTGGTGCAGGACGGAGGTGCAGAGGTGCAGGACGGAGGTGCAGAGGTGCAGGACGGAGGTGCAGAGGTGCAGGACGGAGGTGTAGAGGTGCAGGATGGAGTGAGCTCCAGCATGGAGCTCACAGGTGATGTAGTGGCGTTGGACAGAGCGAGCTCCAGTGCGGAGCAGTCAGGTGCTGCAGAGGGGCAGGATGGGGGCCAACCCACGGTAGAGGGCAATGTAATGACCATCACTCCTAGAGCAAGATGAAGATTTAATAGATGAGGATTTTGAAGAACACAGATTTTCTGATATATCAGTCAGTGTGTCACGTTTTGGGGGAGGACAGCAGCTCTATACACTGGATGATATAAATGAATACTTGAGGAAAACTTCTATTAACATTCAAGATCATTTCACAGATGTTAAAAAATTTATAGCATGGGTAGCACATTTACAGCGCAATACAGGCTACGATCTCCTGAGCAAAAAAAAGAGATGGCGCTTAAAAGACCACATAATAAAATGGCGGCGGTCACATGTAAAACACAAATAAACACATTACACTGGGTCTTTTCGTTTCCCTTTAATGCACTTTACATCTGTTTTTCCTCCCTTTTTTTTTTTGTTTTACTTTTTCTGATGGATATTTTAAAAATTGTATCTTTGAACATGAATGGTGGCAAAGATAAAAGAAAAAGAGCAGCAGCAGGAGACTTTTTAAAGCAAAAGAACATTGATGTGGTCTTCCTACAGGAGACACACAGTGACCAAGCCAGCGAGACTGAGTGGCCATGTGGTGGGAAGGGAAACTTTTCCAAATAAAACGGTCTGCATGAACAAGGTTGAAACCACAGAAATAGTGAAAGGTTGAGTTTTAATGGTAAAAGCAGAAATAAAAAAAGAAAAGTAAAATTTTTTTAAATGTGTCCCCCCAATTTTCTCCGTAATTTAGTCGTGTCCAATTCCTCCCCGTCACTAGGGGGCTCCACATTAAGGCTACTACTACCACTCAGCCGGGAGGGCCGAAGACTATCACGTGTTTTCCTCCGAACCACGTGACGGCAGCCGACCACATCTTTTTCGAACTGCTCACTCGTGCACCGTTGGGGGTGGAGTCACACACTCGGAGGACGGCGCTATCCGCTCCCTCCGTTGCGCGAGTTCACAGACGCCCCTGACTGGCTGTAGAGCCGTGATTAATGTGGGAGCACTAAGTACCTCTCATCCCTCCCCTCTGAGAGAGCTCGGCCAATCAGCTCTCTCTAGACCTCCGGCTGCGAGAGGTTACAGCATCACCCGGGATTCGAACTAGCGATCTCCGGATGATAGGGCGAGTGCTTTACCACTGCGCCACTCGGAGGCCCTAGAACTTCATTTTTTAACAGAATAAAAACATTTTTACAACGAAGTGGAAATAAATCCACAATAGTAATGGGAGGAGACTGGAACTGCACAGTAGACTTCACCTTAGACCGAAACGGTGAGGAACCACACCCAAAGTCTGCCGAGGCGCTCGAAGAGCTCATTACACAGAGCAGCCTGGTTGATGTGTGGAGGGAAAAAAATCCAAACACTAGAAAATACACATGGGTCAAGTCTAACACCACAACGATCACTGCAGCAAGACTGGACAGGTTTTACATCACTAAATCTGAGAGAAACTATTTCCACAAAGCAGCATCTCCCCCACTGGGTTTTCTGATCATCATCTGACAAGCATAGAGTTAATGATGCCAAACACAAAAAGGCAGAGCTCATACTGGCGTTTTAATACAAAACTTTTACAGGATGAGACTTTTTATAGAAAAATTTAAAATTTTATGGAATGAATGGAAAAACAGAAAAGGGGATTTTAGCAGTTTGGCCTCTTGGTGGGAGGTGGGAAAAAATAAAATTTAAAAACTTCTGCAAAAACTACACCGAGCACATATCAGACACTTTTAAAACCACTATAAAAGAACTTGAGGCAGAAATTATCAAACAGAAAGTAAAATGGTGAACAAGAACGACATCAGAATGGACTGTGTCCTGGAGGGAAAAAGAAAAGCTCTGAGCTCCTTCCTCCACGAACAAGCCAAAACAGCCCTGATCAGACACCGTATCTCCTGCATCAAGGACATGGACGCTCCCAGTACCATCTTCTTCAACCTGTCCAGATCAATAAAACCCCAAAATCATATGGTGTACCTGACACGAGCAGATGGAACATCAACAACTGACCCAAGCGAGATGAGGAGAGCAGCCACAGACTTCTACACCCAGCTCTACAGTGCAGAACCCTGTGATCCATCCTGCAGAGAGGAACTTCTCAGGGAACTTCCAAAACTGTCCCTGGAGCAAAGCAGTGCGCTAGACGCAGAACTCGAGCTGAAGGAACTAACTGACGCTGTGCAGCAGCTCGCAACAGGACGCTCACCAGGAATAGACGGACTGCCGAGCGAGTTTTATAAACATTTCTGGAATCTTGCAGGAGCTGATTTTTATGACATTTTTAAATGTGCTTTTAACAGCGGGAAGCTACCAGTGAGCTGCACAAGGGCGGTTTTATCACTGATCCCAAAAAAAGGAGACTTGGGGCAACTGAAGAACTGGCGACCAGTGTCACTACTATGCGGTGACTACAAGATACTTTCAAAGTGTCTCGCAAACAGACTGAAACAGTGTCTGCACTCAGTGGTTCACAACAGTCAGACCTACTGCTGACCTCACCGGACCAAAACAGACAATCTGTTTCTAATGAGAGACTTAATCCATCTTTGTAGAACTAAACGGATTGAACTCGGTCTCTTATCAATAGATCAAGAAAAGGCTTTTGATAGAGTCGACCATGGTTATCTATTCCAGACTCTTGAATCCTTTGGTGTAGGAAAAAACTTTTTATTGTGGATTAAACTTTTATACTCTGAAGCAGTTTTTACACTTAAGATTGGAGGTGGTTTCAGTTGCCCTTTTAAAATGAAACGGGGAATTAGACAGGGTTAGGGTCAGGGTGCCCACTGTCTGGACAACTCTACAGTCTCGCAATAGAACCACTACCGCACAAATTAAGAGCCGAGCTACAGGGTTTCCCTGTTAGTGGGTCACAAGAGAGACTCGTGCTGTCAGCGTACGCCGACGACGTAACCGTTTTTATTAAAAACCAAGATGATGTTCAGGCTCTGACTAGGAACCTGAACATCTACGCGAGAGCCTCTTCAGCACGTGTGAACTGGGAAAAGTGTGAGAGTTTTTTAGTTGGGCCATGGCAGAAAACAGGACCCCCAGTCTTACCAGGTGGTCTCCAATGGGGCAAGATCGGCCTCAGGTACCTTGGGGTGTTTTTAGGGACACAAGACTTACAAAATAAAAACTGGGAGGGTGTAGTGGAAAAAGTGTGTGCCAAGTTGTCTAAATGGACCTGGGTCCTGCCTCAGCTGTCCTACAGGGGGAGATTACTGGTCGTCAATAATCTGATCGCCTCCATGCTCTGGCACCGCCTCACTGCCCTTGAGCCCCCTGAGACATTAATCAGGGATGTGCAGAGGAAGATGGTGAACTTTTTCTGGACTGGCCAACATTGGACTCGAGCCTCTGTGCCTCGGGGCTTGATCGACCTGTCCTGCCGAATAAAAACCTTCAGACTGCAGGCTGCACAGAGGCTCTTCTATGGCGAAGAACTGGCATGGACAGGCGTAGCCAAAGCCCTACTCCATCTGGTAGAAGGAATAAACTATGATACACACCTGTTTGTGCTTAATCTCAAGAATATGAACTTATCAGCCACAACTCAGTTTTATCAGTCCGTACTCAAAGCCTGATCTAACCCTGGTCATCAGTAATGAAGACGAGCAGGACTGAAACACAACCCTTCCAAAGTACAGATGAGGAGCCACTATTTCACAATCCGCTCATAAACACCAGAATGCTGTCGTCAACTCTCGTTCGGCATCGCTTCCAGAGTGCGGCAATCACTAAGATCAAGGATCTAAGGAATGGGACGGTGTGGAGGACAGCAGATGAACTGTGCAAAAAAACTGGATTAAAATCAAATCGTCTAATGGAGAGACTCTTGTGTGCGGTAACATCAGCACTGATCTCCCAACTCAGAGAATCTTTGGGGCAAAGCCCTGGAGAACATCAACAGCCTCCCCTGCATTTATCTATACGCCCGGCAGCTGAAGATCTTCAGCAAGAGGAAGGAGCCATACTATCTTTCAAGACACCGGTTTTAACAACGTTCGAGGCCGCCTCAAAGAAAGCGCTGTACGGGACGTGTGTGAAGGTCGTGCACAGAGGCTCGTTGGCTGGAGTAAGGGACTGACGATGGTCAGAGTGGCTGACGCCAGGCTCTTCCCCACGAGGACGCTGGAGGTCTCTGTACAAACCGCCCATAGAAAAGCGCACAGGGGCACACACGATGCTGAGAGAATGCTGACAGCACTGGTCAGAGCGAGACTAAAAGTTGAGTTCGCCTTCCTGAAGTTGACCCACAGACTACCAGAGTTTGACCAGATGTGGGCACATGGGGACGTTTTATGCCACAGAGACAGGGAGGGTTTAACTTTCAACTTTTAAAGATAAGTGTGTAATCCTTTTTATCTTTTTTTTCTTTTTTACCTGTGTTTTATCTCCTTTAGGTGCTGGTTTTATAGACTATGTGTATTACTGTATCTATTATTTCTTTTTAAACATTGCTTTAATACACCAGTTCAGCACCGTACACACTCGACCTTTTTTAGCTTTAACTTTTCTCATTTGATGTGTTTTACTGAATTTATTTTAAAGTCTGATTGCTAAGGTTTTTTTCATTATTATTTATTTATTCATTTATTTTTAAAAATATTATTATTATTATTATTATTGTCCCCCTCTCCTTTCCTCCCCCTCTTCCACTTACTGATGACTAGTCAACTTTTCCATTTTTAAATAAATAAATAAATAAATAAATACATTTTTTTAAATTGATTAACTTATTTATTTATTTTTCATGCAATCTCTTGCCTAATTTTATTTTAATCTTTTTGACAAATTTTTTGTCCTTGAAAAAAAAAAGAAAAAAGTATGGATACAAATACTTGTGTAAAATAAAGGAACGTTAAAAGTCTCTCTCTCCCCCTCTCTCTCCCCCTCTCTCCCCCCCTCCCTCTCTCTCCCCCTTTCTCTCCCTCTCCCCCCCTCCCTCTCTCTCTCCCCCTCCCCTCCCTCCCCCTCCCTCTCTCTCCCCCTCTCTCAGAGCTGAGATCACTCTAGGTAATATAATTAAGAAGAAAGGATGGAGGTGAGCCGTCACTCATTTCCAAACACACTCATATATGTTCATAAATAAAGCCCCAGCTGAGCTGCTCCGCCTCTTTGTCCATCCCTAACCCCCCCCCCCCTTTTTTTTCTACTCTGGTTCTACCAATATGCTGTCTATGACCCACACTGGCTCTCTAACTAACACACACACACACACACACACACACACACACACACACACACACATACACACACACACACACACACACACACAACTCTTTACTGTGATTAAAGTCATCCCACTCCCGGAAATGCTCACTGCGCACTTCCTCAAATGACCACTAGGGCACGGCTCTAAAATTTAGTCGATCACCATGAAGCCCCATGTTAAACAGAAATAAACGTTTACAGCCTGGTACAAAAACAAACAAACAAACAAAAACAGTTTTGATCACCAAAGCTAGATTTCACATTCATGACAATGGTATGAATTTTTATGTTGCTCATCATTTAAAATTATATTACGCGATAACAGTATGCATAAATCAGGGCGTGGCTGATTTGAGTCACAGCTGCCTTCACTAAATCCACAAGAAATGTACGATTTGACGCGGGACAGCATGTAGGGTACGGATGATGAGTTCAACCAAAGGCAAAGTAACGTTACCATATAAATTAATGTTAGCCACCTTAGCATTTTAACAAACCTAAAGCAAAGCTAGCTAGTTTGTGGTAGCTGAGGTAAGTGGGCGTGTTCCAGCCAACAACCAGGCTCTGTTTGCTCCACCCATTTGCTGAGCTTTAAACCTGCTTTCCAAAACCCAACGAGTGACATCACAGAGTGTAACCCGATCTTTTTAGCCAGTCTATGGTAAAAACAAAATGAGGACCCGGCTATCATCTTAATGTAGCAGCATGAACATAAAGCTGGGTAAGGGAACTGCGCCACCTAGCTGCTAATAATGAAATAAACACAATCACCAGATCGATTAGATAAATCCAACATCATCTTTCTGCATCCACCAGCAAAGAAACAAACTTCTGACACTGAAAAAGTAAAAACTCGTGCAAGCAATTTTATGCGAATTATTTTTTTGTTTGTTTAATTTCATTTTTCCAGGAGATCCAGTTTTGTAGTTACGACCAAAATCTACTGGGGAGGACAGTAAGTGTCGAAGTAGTAACAGCAGCACAGTTATACACGGCACATTCAGTCAGTGACGTTTTTTTTTACTGATAAAATGAAACGACCAGATGTCATTTTTGTAAACATTTCCCTTTTATCACCTGCAGGGCGGAGACAGAGAGAGGCTTGTCCAGAAAACATATCATCGAAGGTAAAAGTTCATCAAACTTTGTGTGATGTGTAAAAGCTTTTTTTTTTCAGGCGAATGCTGTGTGTTTTCTGGGGTCGTGTTTCACGTCACTCCTGCACGTCCTCAGAAATAAACATGACGCATCAGCAATCCGTGAAATACTGACACACATGGCGGAGGCAGTGCAGAACCGTGTGACTCTGTGTCCAGAACGGAATGAACATGCTCGACTTATGCTGCTACCTGGCTCTTAATAATTAATAACTAAACTTTAATGATAGAAACACAATGTCAGGCCTCTGAGTGGCGCAGTGGTAAAGTGCTGGAGTTCGATTCCCGGGTGATGCTGTAATCAGCATAAGGTACATAAGACAGTCAAGCAAGTGTGCACATCTTGTATGTAAGCTGCTGCCGCAGCATGTACGGGGGGGAGGGGGGGAGGGGGCGGGGCTTTACTCTGTGATGCGGCCGTCTGTTTTCACGTGTTGGAGGAGAGGAGAGTGGGTGGAGATTTCCATTGACTGAAAAAAGGGGGAAATTAAATTCTAATAGTTTAATCCTAATATAAAGTAAACGTTGCTAAACTGCTAAAAATGATGATGTTAATGGTTATAATGTCTCTGGCAGGTCTTCGAGGCTCTTTATCGAGACTGCAGCTGGACTACGTGGACATCGTCTTTGCAAATCGGAACGATGTTAACAGTCCAATGGAAGGTGAGTTCAGTATGGGCTTAATCATCATGTAAATTTGTGTATTTAAATGATAGTAAGTACACAGAGGATTAAGACAATGAGTTATTTATGTATCTAACCCTCTTTATGTGCTCCCAAACGAGTCTGTCTCTGCATTGTGTTTGGTGAATGAGGAAGAAGGGAGGACACCATTTGTGGCTGGATCGACAGCAGGGCGGCGCTCTCTCTTTATTTACTTGATCTTCTCCACATTGGACCTTCTTCTCATAAGAACAAAACAGCTCTCAATCATTTTCATTTTAATCATACATGGATTTGTAAATATAACAAAATACAGAAATAAGACATTAAAAAATTAAGCCACAACTATATTAATTTAAATCCAACAATATACATCTCTCCAAAACAACTAATGAGCTGCTACAAAAATCCAATATTTTCTAGGATGTATAACAAAAAAAGAAAACACACAATGACTCACACTGGGTAAACACAGCTCCCTCTAGTGTGTGGATGCCAATACTACATCTTCTCTACATATATACTGTATATATACAGTGTGTGTGTGTGTGTGTGTGTGTGTGTGTGTGTGTGTTTTTTGCAGAGGTGGTGCGTGCGATGACGTTTGTCATAAACCAAGGCATGGCCATGTACTGGGGGACGTCCCGCTGGAGCGCTATGGAGATAATGGTGTGTTGTTTCCAATCCCGTTTCATACATTTTCATTTAATGCGGTTTTATACTGCATCACCGTTTCTTTAATCTTTAATCATCTTGTTGTGACTTCCCACCACTAGGAGGCGTACTCTGTGGCTCGACAGTTCAATCTGATCCCCCCGGTGTGTGAACAGGCCGAGTATCACTACTTCCAGAGGGACAAAGTGGAAGTGCAGCTGCCTGAGCTCTACCACAAAATCGGTTTGTCTGGAAAAACTCACTGAAGCACATAAAGCTTTATATATTACTCATATATCCGTTTATGATCGCATGACACTTCCTATCGCTAGCTCTAGACTCTAATTTTATATAGATGATAATAATAACAATGATCATGCAGTAATCTGTAACTGCATGACACTATACTCTCTGATTGGCTAGAGTCACTTTGATTGACAGGTTGCGAGGAAGAGTGCCCCGCCCACTTGGGAAGTGATTATATAATGTACAATAATCTTTATAATGCAAGGGTTCTGCTAATGGCTGCTAGCTTGTCTCTCTCTCTCTCTCTCTCTCTCTCCCTCTCTTACACACACACACATTCGTGGCCTCAAACCAAAAAGTCATTACAGAGCAATTAGTTTCTACATTTGGAGTTTCCATGTTTGGAATGAGGCCTGTTTAAAACAAGGCCATCTCTCTGTGTGTCTCTCTGTGTGTCTCTCTGTGTGTCTCTCTGTGTCTCTCTGTGTGTCTCTCTGTGTGTCTCTCTGTGTGTCTCTCTGTGTCTCTCTGTGTGTCTCTCTGTGTGTCTCTCTGTGTCTCTCTGTGTGTCTCTCTGTGTGTCTCTCTGTGTCTCTCTGTGTCTTTCTCTGTGTCTCTCTGTGTGTGTCTCTCTGTCTCTCTGTGTCTCTCTCTGTGTCTCTCTGTGTATCTCTCTGTCTCTCTGTGTCTCTCTGTATCTCTCTGTGTGTCTCTCTGTCTCTCTGTGTCTCTCTGTGTATCTCTCTGTCTCTCTCTCTCTGTGTCTCTCTGTGTCTCTCTCTCTCTGTGTCTCTCTGTGTCTCTCTCTGTGTGTCTCTGAGTCTCTCTGTCTCTCTGTGTCTCTCTGTGTGTGTCTCTCTCTCTCTCTGTCTCTCCCTCTCTCTCTGTCTCTCTGTGTGTCTCTCTGTGTCTCTGTCTCTGTCTCTCTCTTTGTCTCTCTGTGTCTCTCTCTGTCTCTGGGTTTGAGTGAGGTACGGAAGACTGTTTATTTATTTATTTATTTTTT
>JAAGKR010009162.1:0-12392 GCA_011419295.1 Clarias macrocephalus | reverse complement strand
CACTTGGGAAGTGATTATATAATGTACAATAATCTTTATAATGCAAGGGTTCTGCTAATGGCTGCTAGCTTGTCTCTCTCTCTCTCTCTCTCTCTCTCCCTCTCTTACACACACACACATTCGTGGCCTCAAACCAAAAAGTCATTACAGAGCAATTAGTTTCTACATTTGGAGTTTCCATGTTTGGAATGAGGCCTGTTTAAAACAAGGCCATCTCTCTGTGTGTCTCTCTGTGTGTCTCTCTGTGTGTCTCTCTGTGTCTCTCTGTGTGTCTCTCTCTGTGTCTCTCTGTGTCTTTCTCTGTGTCTTTCTCTGTGTCTCTCTGTGTGTCTCTCTGTCTCTCTGTGTCTCTCTGTGTATCTCTCTGTCTCTCTCTCTCTCTGTGTCTCTCTGTGTCTCTCTCTCTCTGTGTCTCTCTGTGTCTCTCTCTGTGTGTCTCTGAGTCTCTCTGTCTCTCTGTGTCTCTCTGTGTGTGTGTCTCTCTCTCTCTGTCTCTCCCTCTCTCTCTGTCTCTCTGTGTGTCTCTCTGTGTCTCTGTCTCTGTCTCTCTCTTTGTCTCTCTGTGTCTCTCTCTGTCTCTGGGTTTGAGTGAGGTACGGAAGACTGTTTATTTATTTATTTATTTTTTAAAAATATTTCTTTAATTAGTGAATGTTTTTCACTTAATATATATAAAGTTTACAGTGAGAGAGAGCGGGCGGGGCTGCATGGCCTCTGAGGCCGGTGTGGAGACTTTGTCTCTCCGGCATGGCGTCCGATGTGTCCCCGAGGACGGTGTGCGGATCGAGGACGTACTGGTTGCGGTGGGGGAGCGGATCAGGTGTGAGAACATCTACTCTGCCTCCTGGATGAACAAGGCCGTGGTGGTGTTGGTGAACAGGGTCGACCTCGCGAGCGCACTGATGTGGAGCGGAATCTGTGTGAGAGGAGCCGCGGTTAAAGTCGCCCCTCTGTCTGCCCCCGCGGCGCGCGTGCTCACATTCAACGTGTCTCCGTTCATTAAGGACGAGGCCATATTGAAGGAGCTGCCCGATTCGGGAAGTCGGTCGGCCCCATGAGAGCGACACCGCTCGGGTGTAAGAGCTCCAACATGCGGCACATCCTGTCCTTCCGCTGAGGTGCTTCGAGTGCGGGGACGTGGGACACGAGAGGCTGAGCTGCCCTCACGGAGCCGTGCAGCCGAGGAGCTCGCGCGGCGATACGGCCGGGATGCAGCGGCGCGAGGACAGCGGGGAGGCGGAGCCCACAGCGGGCCGCAGCGACACACCGCACATTGCTGCTGAACTGTCCAGATATGGAGGACTGGTCTCCCCTATAAAGAAAATCCCCCTGGGCTGTAAATCCCCTCTGATTAAACACCTGGTGTCTTTTAGCAGAGGTGTTTTGTTGTGTTTATGATTTTTAAAGAGGGTGTAGAAGAGCTAAATGCTGTTTTTAAATTCAGAGTTGAAAACTTTGACTACAGTATATTCACCTCCTCAGACACTGACATTAAATGTTTTAAATGTGGTGCAATGGGACATCTGGTCCGTGCTTGTCCTGAAAGACAGAGCGATCCGGGTGCTTCCGAGCGACCGGGTCACGACGTGACCGTGCCGGGCGAGGCCGCTCCCCCTGCGACTACAGCTCGGCCGTCTGCTGAGGGACCCGGCAATGCTGCTGACCCAGAGCCAGAGGAGACCGAACCCCAAGCCCAGCCTGCAGTCCAAGAGTCAACTGAGGCAACATCAGCAGCAACATGCTCGGCCAAACCGGACCGAGAGCAGCCCAACGTAACCCAACCGGCACGGGAGAGGCCGAGCGCGGCCGATAAGGTCACAGAGGGTTCAGGTGCGGCGCTGGAGCTACCTGTGCTCTCGGCCATGGGCACAAGGACGAGGAGCCGCCAACTGGAAGCATCAGCCGCACTGTCACAAGGGGACGAGGCGGACATAGAGATGGAAGAGGAGCCCTCATTCAAAGCACCGAAAAGGAAAAAAGACCGAAAAGGAGGAGGAAAAAACCTCCCCAAAAAAGACCCCGAACCGGAGTCAGACAGCGACGGGTACATTTCAGACTCTGTGCTGCTTCTCACCGCAGAGGAAGAAAGAATGTCAGTCGTACACAGCGAGGAATCTATACACGTTTTTTTAGAAAAGACAAAAGGGGTTAAAAAATCAAAATAGAAAACCACTTCTCAAGCAAGAAACAGTTTGTCCATGACGTCAAATACTACAGAAGACAAAAACTTGAAATCTTTAGACCAAAGAAATGGATTACGAAAATAAACAAGGAACTCGCTGAAGAGGAACTTTTAGAATGATTTTTACTCCCTGCTGGACACTGGTACGTTTTCTTTTATATAAAACTGTCTTTTTATTTATACATCTTTTAATGAGTGAAGTAAATATTGCGAGTTTAAATATAAATGGGGCAAGAACATGTGAAAAAAGAGCCAAACTCTATGAACTACTAAAACAGAAACATGTTGATGGGGCTCTACTTCAAGAGACGCACAGCGACTCCAAGAACGCAGCGGACTGGTCCAAAGAGTGGGACGGGCTCGCGATCCTGAGCCACAATACACCACTGAGTGCTGGAGTCGCCCTGCTCGCTGCTCGCAGAATTTTTAAACGGGAGGCTTTTAAAAGTGAGAACGTTTTATGAAAATGAAGTCTTTGTTTTTATTTGTGTGTAAACTCCCACCAAGGCAGTAGAGAGGATGATGTTTTTAGACAAACTAAACAATGTCATTAATGACTGTGACTCTGCTGACATTTTAATTCTGAGTGGGGATTTTAACTGCACAACTGACAACCTGGACAGAAACCATAGAGAACCTCACATGGCCTCCCGTAAACGCATGTGGGAGATGATGGAGGACCAGGACTTAAGTGACTTATGGAGAAACTTAAACAAGAAACAAAGACTCCTGGGCCCATTCCATAGATAACACACTCTCACTGGCAAGACTCGATCGATTTTACTGTTTTAAACATCAACTGTCTTATTTTACTAAATGTTTTATTGCCCCAGTAGGCATCTCTGACCATAGCATGGTGCAGTGCACCGTCAGTAGGAAAAACCTCAAGCCTAAGCGCCTACTGGCATTTTAACACCCTACTTTTAGAAGATGCCAATTTTATTGAGTCTTTTACCTTTTTATGGACCAGTCTTAAATCACAAAAAGCAGATTGTAGCTCTCTACAGCAATGGTGGGATCCAGCTAAAGCACAAATAAAAGTCTTCTGTCAACAGTAAAACCTCAATGTCACAAAAGACATCGTTAGATCAATAAGAGCGCTGGAGACTGAAATAGTGGAACTCCAGTGTCTAGAGACCAAAGAAAACAGAGGAAACACTGAAAACCTGCACAACAAAAAAGCCCTGATGAACGACCTACTGGGCACTGCAGCACAGGGGGCGCTGGTCCGCTCACGCTATAAACACGCTACTGAAATGGATGCTCCTTCGAAGTTCTTTTTTGGTCTGGAACAAAAAAATGGATTCGCAAGCAGACACACGGCTTCTACTCGAAGCTGTACAGTACTGAGTGGTCAGAAGCACACACAATGGAGGAAACCTTCTTGAAAAACCTGCCCAAGCTGTCAGAACAAGCTGCCACTGACATGGCTGCAGAACTGACACTGGCAGAGATCCAGAAGGCTCTCCAAGGCCTGAAGAACGGGCGGGCGCCGGGTATAGACGGTCTCCCTGTAGAGTTCTACAAGGCGTTTTGGTCAGTAATAGGACAGGATGTACTAGAGGTGATGCAGGACAGCGTGAAAGGAGGAAAGCTCCCGGTGAGCTGCAGGAGGGCTGTCCTGACCTTACTGCCAAAAAAGGGAGACCTGACGCACCTGGGGAACTGGCGCCCGGTATCACTGCTGTGCACTGACTACAAACTGCTCTCAAAAGCATTAGCCTCAAGACTGACAAAGGTACTGGAGCAGATCATCACCACCAGACGTACTGCGTGCATGGTAACAAACACTTAATGCATGATATTTTGGATGTCTCTAGTCTCCTGGATTTAAAGACTGGTCTCATTTTACTGGACCAGGAAAAGGCTTTTGACCGAGTTGAACACAAATACTTGTGGAAGGTGCTGGAAAGCTTCGGGTTCAACCCAGGTTTCACAACAATGATCAAGACATTGTACAGTGACATTGAGAGTGTACTGAAGGTTAATGGTGGCTTATGTGTCCCTTTTAAAGTACACAGAGGTATCAGACAAGGCTGCTCTCTATAAAATCAACTGGACTAAAAGTGAAGCCATTTTAGTGGGAGAATGGGGAGGCGACCAGCCCACACTACCAGGGGGTTTAACGTGGAAAAAGACTGGTTTTAAATACTTGGGTGTCTACCTGGGCAGTGCTGAGTTTTTGAACAAAAACTGGGAGGGTACCGTTGAAAGCATAAAAGGCAGATTAAGCAGATTAAGCAGATGGAAGTGGCTGGTCCCAAAAATGTCTTACAGAGGACGAGTGCTTGTCATCAACAACCTAGCAGCATCGTCCCTGTGGCACAAACTGGCATGTATGGACCCATCACCAAACCTGCTAGCAAGCATACAGGCCCTACTGGTAGACTTCTTCTGGGACAAACTGCACTGGCGACCACAAAGTCTTCTTCACCTGCCCAAAGAGGAAGGAGGACAGGGCCTGGTGCAGCTAGCCAGCAGAACTCCAGCCTTCCGTCTGCAATTCATCCAGAGACTCTTCACTGGAGCTAGTGATGAAGGATGGAGAGCAGCAGCCTACACACTCCTACGCATGGTGGGAGGCCTCGGACTGGACAGAACTCTGTTTTTAATGGACCCCACAGCACTGGACACCACTGGACTACCAGTATTTTATCAAAGACTTTTTAAAATGTGGACCTTTTTTGATAAACAAAACAAAGGAAGCAGAACGTTACACTGGCTGCTGGAGGAGCCCCTAGTCTGTGGAGGTCAGCTGGACATTTCTAGTCAAACCACCCCAGCACTATCCAAGACCCTGATCTCCGCAGGGATCGTGACACTCCGGCAGCTGGTGAACATCACTGGACCAGACGTGCCTCGAGGACTTGGCAGCACAGATGGGACTTCGGTCTCAACGGGTCGCCAACCAGCTCCTGCATCGCTGGAGAACCGCCCTAACGTCGGAGGAACGCGTTCAGCTGGTGGAACACACAAGTCACCAGACCAGTCCTACAGAAGAGGAACCTTTTCCACAGCTGACGATAACTCCAGACCTAGAGGGTTATGGCGGCCCCCTCCTGGAGCTTAGGGGTGAGGAGGACATGAACTTTGAGACAACTTTTATACAAAGCTTGTGTGAAGGTCTTAAACAAGAAAAAACTGAATGGGAGGGTCGACACCTCATGGCGCACTGAACTGGGTTTTAATAATGATTTTAAACCCGAGTGGAGGCACCGTACAAACCACCATTAACCAAAAAGTCTGCTGAGCTCCAGTGGAGGGTTTTACATGGAATTGTCTCTGTGAACTCTTTTATCTCCATTTTAAATCCTGAAGTCACGCAGGACTGCCCCTTCTGTTCACAGAGAGAAACTGTTTCCCTGCTTTTATACATTGCTCCAGGTTGTCACCTCGTTTAACCTTTTAAAACACATCTTTTTACCACTGAATGTAGATTTTACTCATCAGCTTTTTATTCTTGGTTTTAAATACGTCCGGAGAAACAGGTTCAAATACCAGCTTATTAATTTCACCATCGGTCAAGTCAAGATGGCGATTTACATAAGCAGAAAAAACAAGCTGGCACAAAGCACAGACTGCGACCCCAAAAAGATCTTCTCCAGACTTGTTAAATCAAGAATTTTAATTGATTTTAATTTTTACAAGAGTATGAAGGACATAAATATGTTTAAAACCATATGGTGCTGTGACGAGACCTTGTGCTCAGTAGAAGATGAAGAAATCATATTGGCCGCATATTTTAACTGAAAAAAAAAAGCACAATAAGTATATATGTTAAAAAAAGAACTATAATGTCTTAAGATGTCCTATCTATTTATTTATTTATCTATTTTTTATCAATTATTTATAGACCTTTATATAATAATCCTTATGCCAGTTATAAAACAAAATTTGTAAAATAAAGGATTGTAAAAAGTCAAAGTCTCTCCCTCTGTCTCTGTCTCTTGAAAAGGTCAGATTACAGAATGCAGCTTTCATACAGCTTTTTTTTTTTTATTATTAACTAAGCCAAAGCTACATTGTGTTTTAGCATGTAAACATTCTATTGTCTTAAAGGTTTGGCTTTGTTGTCAGTGGATGTTATGGGAGACTGCAATAAGAAGTTCTTCCCTACAGAATGATTAATATCTCTAAAGCTGATATTTCACTTTACTTTTTCCACATTTTGTTAGTTACAGTCTTATTCCAAAATAAATTAAATTCATTATTTTCCTCTAAATTTTACAAACAATACCTCATAATGACAAGGCGAAAGAAGTTTGTCTGAATTTTTGGAAAAGGTATTACATATAAAAATGTTAAAAATCACATGTGCATAAGTATTCGCAACAGTGCATGTCAGAGCACAAACCAAGCCTTGCACGCGCACACACACACACACACACACACACACACACACACACACACACACATACACACACACACACACAATGATTATTTTGTCTTTTATTAACTTTGTTATAAGTAATGGGTCACAATAACACACCGTTTCTAATTGTATTTGTGCTATTCAGTTTAATCGTGTGTGTATTCCTCATTGAAGCTGCAGAGTGATCATGACACAGGGTTTTTTAACAAATACTTTCTTCTCACTTTGCTCCGTTTGCTCTACTTACCTGATACAGAAGCTGCTGATGAACTCTGAAAAACTTCATTATGGCTGCTGTATTCTGCAACTCTGTGGCTGTTTGCTAAATGGAAATTCTTCCATTCCCTCATTCTTGTCCTAGTCTTCACCTTTGATCAAGAGATCTGTCGAAACAGAAGGACGTCATGAACTCTTCTGTTACTTAGTAGAGAAATCAAATCTTAGGTCATTAACAGATTATTTCTCTTTGTACTCAGAGGTTCTTCCCTTTGCCCTCAATCTAACAACCTACAGTACAGGCCTGGAAGTTCCCACTGCTATTGTGGCTAAGTAGCTCTCACTTGCCTAGCGATTTTTAGCAGCTTTTAAATTAGTCATTCAGGGTTTAACTGTCTGCACTTTTGTATAAGGTCTTTGGTGGTTTTCTTTTCTTGTCCATGTGGATTAATTTGGAAAATGCATAACTTTGTGCTAATTGGTGAAGATTCATGAAACAAAGCTTTTAACCCTATTATGTTAGATTTGTTACAGTGTTAACCCTGTCGTTAAAAAGCAAACGTTCAACAGTGCTTCATACTGTATAGTTCTACGTCAGTATGATGAGCTCGTCTTTGTGCTATATCATTTTAATCACCAAAACTCAATGGAATTCGACTTGCACACTAAAAACAACCTGATAAACTGATTTCTGGTTCTTGATTGTGCTGTTGTTGTGGTGCCCCGTCCATTTCAGATTTCCCTACTCTCTGTTTTGTAAAGCAGGGAAAGCAGGAGGAGGTGGTTTACATTAAGTCATCACGTCGTAAAGAAGATGCCCAGCGTTTCTGTTTTATTAGAGACTACAAAATGTTTTGGAAGACTTTGAGATCTATCAAAGCAACACTTCCGGGTTTGTCTTTGTTGCATTTCAGGTATGACTACATATTTTACTTTAATAGTTCAGTTATGTCAGTGATTACGGTGAAATGGTGTAAAGAGCTTGACATGATTGGAATTATTGACACTTTGAGCATATTTGGGCTGCTTAAAGCAGGAATGTGCAGACAGCTACTACATTATACTTTACAAGTGATTTTAAAGATAAAAAGACCTACAGGTCAAAATTGTACAAACACAGATTACAGCATAAAAGTCATAAAAACTGTTACATTTGCATCAAATACTTTCATTGTGTAACATCACTCTTTATCACACTTTATCTTTTCAAGGTTAAAGTCATAAGGTTCCTTACATAAAAATATTAGGAGATATAGTAGAAAGATGAGTCTGTTTATGGTATTTGGTAGGATAAAGTTGTTAGTGTTAATTTTTCACCAACTGTACTCTTAAGTCTAGTAAGTACTAGTAAGTCTTAATAATCCAAAATATTCAGCTGGGACATTAAATTAAATGTAATTCATTTAACATTTAAAGACTTAATGAATAGGTTAGCAGATTCCAGTGTTTTATACCTCATACTGAAAAGTCCTTTAATCATTCAATCACATTCAGTTTTATTCGTATAGAGCCGTTAACAATTGTCACTGTCGCAAAGCAGCTTCACACAATCAACAGAAATTACAGAAGTGTGTGTGAGATGTGAGTGTGTGTGAGTCAGAACGATCAGATGGTCCCTGATGAACGAGCCGAGGGCGACGGTGCTGAGGGAAAAACTCCCCGAGATGGTAACAGGAAGGAACCTTGAGAGGAACCGGACTCAGCAGGGACCCCATCCTCATCTGGGTGATAACGGAGAGCAGGGATTGATCTGACCTCATACTGTGTGTTAGGAGGCTGGAAGTTCAGTAGAACAGGAGACGTGTTTTAAATCCCTTAGGAGTCGGCGGGTCCACTTGCATTTTTTTCTGGTAGCCGTGAAAAGAATTTAAAATGCTCCGTCTTTTCTGATCCTACACATAAGTGTATCACATCATTTGAATCTGTAAAGGGTCTGGTTTTATTGATGAACACTCACAATATCCACAAAACGTTGGGCTTTTGTAAAATAAAGAAAATAAACTCGGTGCGCTTTCAGCCGTCTCAGTCTCCACGAAAACCCAATTAAACACGTCATTAAAATGAAATGAAACTCCGTGAAAACTGCACACAGACACGTTTTATTATTTATGTGAAGCACTTTGGGGCACTTTCTTGTGGTTAAAATAAAAATGAGTTGAGTCTTTTCTATCTGCCAAAACAGACACACACTTCATATATAGTGTGTACACACACACACACACACACACACACACACACACAGTAATATATGATTATTCTAATTTCTAAAAAAAATTTTAAATCGAACATTGCGATTGAAACAGTTACTCTGTACTTGAGTATCTTTTCACCGAATACTTTTCTACTCTTATTTGAGTCATATTTTGGACGACTACTTTTTACTTCTACTTGAGTAATATTATAATACAATAAATATATAATTTTTGAAATATATATTATATTAATACTCTTACTAAATTCTTTGGCTACTCTACCCACCTCTGTTTGTAGCTTAATGTGTTATTTTGCTGTTATTATCTGTCATGACAGTGACACTGATTTCACATTTTAACTGACACTATTTAAGAAAAGATAATTAGTCATAAATTACTTTATTGATTAATTTTATGTATTGATTTGGGGGAAGAAATTTAATTTCATATCTCTTTAATCCATCAAGTTTCTTAACAACCCATCAGTGATGGAGCAGCATATGTTCATTCTTCTATTTTTGACAGGTATGGAAGTGTGTGTGTGTGTGTGTGTGTGTGTGTGTGTGTGTGTGTGTGTGTGTGTGTGTGTGTGTGTGTGTGTGAGTGAGAGAGAGAGCAAAGTTTTTATGAGATGTTCAATGTACATGATCTAAAATGCATTTAAACCCATTTTACTGAAAAGTTCTAATTTAATTGACAATTTCTTATTGAAATACAAACCTTGAAAAAAAAACATTGAAACCTTTTCTCCACAGGAATTTTCCCCCTTGTCTCATGTGTCTCCCGTAAATACTACCTGATCCAGCAGGGGAGAACATGGAGTAATGCTCAGGCTTACTGCCAAGCTGAACACATGGATCTGGCTGTCATAGAAAGTAATGACAACATTGTTCATCTTCAGAATGAAGCAAAGAGACAACGCTTCAATTCTAGTGCTTGGATTGGAATGTACAATGATGCCAACAACTGGCGCTGGTCCATGGGTAATGAGTCAGTTGGAAGTATGAGACCATGGACCCCAGGCGAGCCCAACAACTGCTTTGGACATGAATCATGTGGTGTGATAACTTCATCCAATTGGAATGATTTTGCATGTCCATCTGCATTACCCTTTGTGTGCTTTGATGGTAAAAAGCTTATATTGAATTTGGTTCGGGTCGGGTTTGTCTTAATAAAACATTCTAGATTGTGTCCTCTCTATGTGGTAATTAAAATTAAATGTGCTTTAAACCAAAATCATAAATACCAAGTACACAAAATCCAACTATTTTTTCAAATTTAGAGATTTTTTGCACTTAGCAAATAGTAGACTGCTGTTCTTAGTTTTATAGTTAATATTCATTAAGTGTGCTTGTATATCAAAACACTTGCATATCAAATCCAATTTCCCCCATAAGAAATAATGAAAACTCAGATGATTCATTCAACAACATAAAAATATTGTGTTGAAAAAATAAACGCCCCCGCCACGCGAATATACACACATGACCAGCCCCGCACAAGCACACACACATACAAACACTAAATAAAAGACGCTTTGGAGAAAAAACATTTTCTCAGTTGTTATCACGTTACACTCGGCGTCAAAACAAGAAGCGCATGCGTGCCACATGATACATCAAGACTCGCCTGTGTAAAAATTATTAACTATATTTGCTTATCTTGTAGTTACTCTCAATCTGAAGTTCCACTGTAGTTTGTAACCTAGTAAATGTATTCAATAGACAATTTATTTATTTAATTAACATATATGGTAATCATGTTTTTTTTTCTTTACAGGCAATAAAACTGGGAACAGCAGCTACATTTATATCTCTAATGCTTTGCCATGGCTTGGAGCTCAAAGTTATTGCAGAGTTTATTATACAGACCTGGCCAGTGCTAGAAATGCGACAGAAAACTCAATTATAATGGGACTAGTCTCTGGCTACACTTGGTTTGGTCTGTTCAGGGACACATGGAAGTGGGTAGATGAAACCAGCTTCTCTACCATCAGCTGGATGCCTGGAAAACCTAACAATGCCCTGGGGAACCAAAACTGTGGTTATTTAAGTAGCGGTCAGGCTGTTGATGCACAGTGCACAAACACGATGCCTTTCTTCTGTTACTCATGTGAGATGAGGTTTTATGTAGTCTCATATTTATACAAATTTAAGTATTTACGATTTTCATCGTGTGTCCATGTGCATGATCGATTGCATCTTTTTATTTCTGTATTTAGTAAACACAGGACGACGCCAAATCCTAAGGGTAAAGGTGCAATCGAGTCAAGATGTGAATGATCCTGCAGTGAAGAGGGCCACACTTCAGCAGGTTTGTCTAAGTCTCTATAGGATTCCATTAATACCATTCTCTTTCCAATGACTGCAACCAGCACCTGTGGCTTCCTCATGCCCTGTCCCGTACGCACACACACTCTGAACTGCAATCACAATCTCATTGGTTATGTTCAGTTACTGTATAACACCCTTTTTATTTAACCATTTTAATAACAGTCGTCTTCTTCTGTTTATTAGATAGAGCAAAGACTGATGGATCTTGGGATTGCAGAGAATATTACAGTGAGATGGAGAGAGAATCCAGATGGACAGGTGTTTCACAGTGAAAAAGCAAATATCATTGGGGAAGAAAATGAGTGCTAGTGAATGTACTGAAATGTTTTGCAGATACTAAGCGGTTGTAGCGAACATGTAATGAAAGTCCACATTACTCATAATCAGTGGTAGACAATAATGAAATACTTCACTTAGGTGTTTCTTTTCTGGGCAACGTTTTGCTTTTACTCCACCACATTCGTACTTTCATCTCACTTCAGTGGTTTGTTCTTTTTCTTCATTCATGAGTATGAAAGAAAAAAAGATGTTATAGTATGTAGTGGAGTAGAAAGTATAATATTTTGCTCATAATCAGTGGTGGGCAGTTATGGGGTCCTTTATTTAGGTGTTTCTGTTTGTGCATCTTTAACTCCACTACAATTCATAGTAAAATATATTATATACAATGACATGTTTCCTTCGTTTGTTCTTTCTTAATCCATCTATCACACAACACAGCTGACACTTTTCTCCACCCGCTCCGACCTGCCTGTACCTTCACCTCCTCTCCACACTCTGTGTTGCTCTGAAATCAAAAGTGCTCTCTGTCTCTCTCTCTCTCTCTCTCTGTCTCTCTCTCTCTCTCTCTCTCTCTCTCTCTCTCTCTCTCTGTCTCTCTCTCTCTCTCTCTCTCTCTCTCTCTCTCTGTCTCTCTCTCTGTCTCTCTCTCTGTCTCTCTCTCTCTCTCTGTCTCTCTCTCTCTCTCTGTCTCTCTCTCTCTCTCTCTGTCTCTCTCTGTCTTTTTCTCTCTGTCTCCCTCTCTGTCTGTCTCTCTCTCTGTCTCTCTCTCTCTCTCTCTCTCTCTGTCTGTCTCTCTCTGTCTCTCTCTCTCTCTC
>JAAGKR010009161.1:0-27763 GCA_011419295.1 Clarias macrocephalus | reverse complement strand
GGAGAGTGGTCTGATATCACTATGGCTTTATAATCCGAATCTGTTACAAGTGGACAAAGTCTTTTATCTACAAGGAAATAATCTATGCGTGAAAAAGTATTATGTACTGGAGAATAAAATGAGTATTTTCTTGTAGTAGGATTACGGAAACGCCAAACATCTGTCAGTCCATAGGCCTCCAGGAAACTCTGTAAAACTTTTGCTGATTTAGATTTGGGCGTTTTTTTAGGCGAACTGCGATCTAAAACAGTGGAAAGAACGCAATTGATATCACCTCCCATGATAAGGTGGTGGGTCGTCATATTTGGAATCCGAGACAGAAAGTTAGCAAAAAAACCTTCATCATCCCAATAGGGTGCATAAACCTTAGCCAGAGTAAGTGGAAGCCCGTATACTTGCCCAACTACGATAATATAGCGGCCAGCAGCATCTGCATCTACAGTAGTTGCTACAAATGGTAAGTTTTTATTAATCAGAATAGCAGCCCCCCTCACCTTTGAGTGGAAGTTGGAGTGATATACTTGTCCGATCCACCCCTCCCTTAATTTAGATTGGTCACATGACCGTAAATGGGTCTCTTGAAGAAAAGCAATATCAGCTTTGAGATGTTGCAAATGAATAAGAACTTTTTTCCTCTTTACAGGATGGTTAAGAGATTTAACGTTCCAACTAACAAAATTGATCAAACATCCATTAGCCTGTTTAGAAGAAAAAACTATTTTTGTCATTTGAAGTTAATAGCAATAGTGAAGCTGCAGATTTACAAAGAATAAAATAGAGCCACGAAAAGAAGAAAGCAATTAAAAAGGAGAAAAGAGAGAGAGAAAAAGAGATTTCAAAAAAGTACTGCTGACTGGCCTGAACCCTAACCCAATCACCCATTAAAACCGGGTGATTAACCCAACCCCCACGAACATATCCACACACTGTGCTTATCTGGATCCTACTGAGCCAAAATCAGGCTCTCACTGAACCATCTTATAAGCTTGGAACAATAAAATATATAAACAGGTCTAAACATTAACTAGTCAACATCATTATTATTGTTATGAAGTGTTAATTACAAATAGCTTCATACTGAGACTAAAACGGGAACTTCACAAAACACAACTACACTAACTTGTAATAAACCACTATTTCTTTCTCCGGTCAGTACTGTGTTTACCGTCCATGTGCTAATGATACGAAATGTGAACATCCTTCAGTAATTAAGGTCTGGCTTCTGCGGGAGTAATAACACTATGCTTAACATAGTGCATGGCGTTATCCGGATCTGTGAACATCTTGTCCTCGCTCTTATAGGTGATACGGAGTCGTGCAGGATACAAAATGCCGAAGCGCACACCGTCCTGTCCTCGTAAGAGTTTTCTAACCTCCGTAAATGCCGCATGAGCCTTGGCCACACTCGGAGTGTAATCGGGAAATATGGCTATTTGCTCCCCGTTAAAGCGAAGTGGACCTCAGAACCGGGCTCGGTGCAGCACCTCCACACAGTCCTGATGGTAGTGTAACTTGGCGACAATGGTGCGCGGTTTCCCTCCTTGCGTCTTGGGTCCGGAACTTCTGTACGAATGGTCAATAAGGAGGTCCTTGTCCATCTGCAGAACTTCGGTCAGGAGTTCAGTTCGGTCATTTCTGCTTGCAGGCTCGTTATTGTAGTTTGCATTGAAACCACTTCATCCGACCATGTAGACAGTCAGCCCTCCATGTCCTTCACAGAAGACTTAATCTGTTCCGTTTCTGCGCGAGTTGTCGCGACGCAACTGGTGATTTCGGCCTTGAGCGTCTGTAAATCACCCTTAATGGAGTTCAGTTCTTCGGTCAGTGCACTTCTCAATTCCTCTTTAATAACTGTTAAAATGTCACTCTTGAGGGATAAGAGAATTTGTGATTTGAGGTCTTCGACGTCCATTTTTTTCAGATTTTGAGGGAGATGAAGTAGCGGCGTGGCTTGAGGTCTCACTAACAGGGCTGAGGGCCGAGGATGTGCTGGGCCTAGTGCTGGATGAGCCACTGAATTTGTGTTTTCTCAAATTTGCAGCCATATCCGACACCAAAACAACTACTAAACTTGTCACCAAGTTATGGTTGCGTACTACCGACCAGTTAGTGAAATAAACTAGAAATTAATAAAAGGATGTTAACATAGTGTTATTATTCAGCGAGAGCCCGACAAAACACGTCCTACTCCATGATCGGCTCTATAGCGCCCCCACAATATTACAGATTAAAACAAGGAAAGAAGACGTGCTGAGCTCCAGTACAATGTGCTGGCAAAATATATTTTAGGCAGAGACGTCTGCTCGGTCTTGTTAAGTCTTTTTAAACCCCTCAATTCTTCCAATTCCCCCATCAGCGAAACCGGTTTGATAACTTCACACCTATTGTTAATGAAAGGTGAGAAGAGAGATTACAGTAACAGGGGATCTGCATGTGTTCACCTCGTAGCGCGCTGTATTTAGTGAGAAGACTAAAACAAAAACAAAATAATGTTTGCTTCAGCATTGGAGACAATATTGTTTTAGGCCAACTTTATTAAAAATTATAAACTTTTGTATTCTTTGTTGTACTTCGTCTTTTTGCATAACGCGTGTGCATCTTTAAATTCGAACAGAAAATAATAGTGGGCTGGCAGGCACGTTATTTTTTCATGTAACTTAAACGGCTGAATGAAGTTAAATATACACAATAAATTAATAATTGTGTTTGCTTTACATTAGAGCACTTGTGTAAATAGCTTTTTCATTGTGTATATACTCCCATATCATATATGTGTCTAATACTGTTTTATTCATATTTAACATTACATGGAGTTTGTAATTTACTTGCAATTGTACTTTTAAAATATAACCTACGTATCTACAGTATAAGCATATTTAACTACTTCAGCTGTGAATGAGAAAGTTGGTCTGGCTTTTAGATAAAGACCTTATTTTATATAATTGTATTATTTAATTAATTATCTTATTATAAATACAATTCTTATTCTCTATATTCTTGTCGAATATAGTCCTTAAGAGCAATCAGAGTGTCAGAAGATTCTGCTGAATCTCATCTCACCTTTCATTCAAGGTCTGTGTGAAACTGGGTGCGCTGTTGGCAAATACTGTAGGGGGTTTTAGATGAATTAACAAGACAGTGCCGAGGTCTCTGCCTAAATTCTTTTTCCCCAGCAAATGAAACCAGACTTCATAGTTGGAGTTGATACTTTGAGTGTAATTCACGATTGACCTGTATATCAACTTGATAACTAGCGAATGCTTAAATAAAGGGCTCTAAAACATCGGCAATATGAATGACAATGGAATATTACAGAACGTGCGAGTTGACGCCCATGCACCTTGACGCACAATAAAATGTTGAATTTTAATTAAAATGCCACACATTTCACACACACACATATAAATATATATTGGGCTTTTAAATAAAAATCCAACATTTTAACACATTAAGGATATTAATTAAATGATTAAATCCTCGTATTCCAGTGTTTATGCAATAATTTGGTCATGTTCACCCATGGGGTGACAATATAATGATTCATTATTTATTATTATGCTTACTTACTCAGAGAGATTCAGTTTGATGCAGATTGGTACATGACCAAATGGTACCTTTACTACCATTTAAAACTATTTATTATATGAAGTGGTGCAGAAGTGTATAATAAACGAAAAGATAAACACAAAAAAGATGGACAGCTATTTATTTAATTATCATTTTAAATATTTATCAACAACATCAATGCAGTATGTCTGCATTTTAAATCGATAAATCACATGCGTTTATCACCTTATGATCAAAACGCTGCCCTTTGTAAAGTGAAACTGCGAGCCGCAGGTTTGAAATGATTTGTAGATTAATTTTAAAGCATGATTTAGGGCATCTCATTTTATTATTATAAACATAATTTATGAATTACACTCGAACGGGCGGTAGAGCTCTGATTAGACTACGTACAGTAGGAAATAGGCTCAACATCCCGGAGCCCAAGCCACATTTAAATAAAAAAATAATTAACAAATATTGTAAGTAAACAACAGTAGCACAAGTTTAGAAAAAAATATTTAGACTCTAAATAGATGCCGAATTATTTTTTGAGGTGTGCCAGCTGGCACTATTCTTATATTGCTCTTTGTCAGGGTAAATCGTTCAGTGACAACCCCGTAAAATTCCATGTACTGTAAATAGGTAGTCTGAGAATTTATTTACCATAAGCTTTGTTGTATTGTTTTTACACAACATATGATTTCACCTATGCTATTTTACGAATGGAATATTTTTATGTTACACTCTTAAAACTGCTGGGTTAAATGTTAAAGTGCTGGGTTATTTTATCTATTTATTATTATTTAGTCGATTGCCTGTTAGAAATAGCCCAAGTGAAATTAATCCGCTGTTATAACTACTGTAGAGATAGTTAATCAGCTGTAATTTTCACTACTACTACTAATGATAATAATACTGAATGGAGAAAGCGCAGTCAAAGAATCATCATCATTGAGAATAAAGTGAAGAATAAATACATATCAGTATTTAAAGGTTGAGATCGACACGTTTATGAGCTCTGTCGCTTGTTATCAATGGGCGCAGGATTAGAGAGAGAACGCATGTTTGGCTTCAGTAGACACACTACTTCAGATTGAAACACGACTGCCCCCTACAGGTAATGAACGGCATTTTCACAGCTTTCCGCCAGCTGCCGCGGAAGCGCGCGAGATCCCTTTTCAAGAAACGTGCGTTCTTAATAGCCAGATCTGTATTTGTCTCATCAAGGGCAGATGAGAAAAAACATCTTAATAAAGTTGAGCAATGTGTAAAGGAAATAAGAGACTGGATGCTAATTAACTTCTTTCTGCTTAATCCTGATAAGACAGAAGTTCTAGTCATGCAGTTAGAAGCAAGATTTTCTATCACTCTGTAACTTTAGATGGCCTTTCTGTTTCATCAAGTACAACAATTAAAGACCTTGGTGTGATTATAGATTCCAGTCTTTCATTTGAAGCTCATGTAGATAATATCACCAGGACAGCATTGTTTCACGTCAGAAATATTGGCAAGATAAGGAATATTTTGTCACTAAATGATGCAAAAAAAAAATCAGTTCCCTTCTGGCTCTTCATTTTGGTTATGCTGTTATAGTTAGTTCTGCCGGAATACTGCTTGCACTCTTCATTAAATATACATTCACCTTATATATTATGTGACTGTGACCATACCTAACTGTTACCTCTCCTCTTCTGCTCTTTCCTCACCTCTTCTCTCTCTTTCTATCTCCCTTTTCCCCTCTCCCTCTCAAGCTACACATGTCGTTCCTGAGCTGCCAGTGATCCAGACCGCCTCTGCCCTCTGGCCCTGTCTGACTCCTGTCCTGGTGTCCAGCTTTTGGTTGGAGATTTTGTCGCATGGATGCCCTGTGTGGTCTGCCTGAGATGCGTGTAGTTTCTGGGAACAATTTCACTCTACCATGAAGACGGTTCTGGCCCCGGCTGATGTTGACAGCTGTTTCTCTGAGGACTTGACTGCAGTTGCTCAATAGTTCAGGACTGGAATGTCCTATAGTCTACCTGAGCCTCCATTAACAAACCGGACTCAATTTTAACTTAAACACATCTCCTGTTATACTGAACTTCCAATCTCACACAGTATGATGGATAGCAGGGATTGATCTGCATTTTACCCAAATGAGGATGGGTTCCCTGTTGAGTATGGTTCCTCTCAAGGTTTCTTCCTATTACCATCTCAGGGAGTTTTTCCTTGCCACTGTCGCAGTCGTCCTCGGCTTGCTCATCAGGGACAGTCTTATCATTTTGATTCATACACGTTCACATCTCATGCAAACTTAAATAATTATTTTGATTGTGTAAAGCTGCTTTGCGACAATATAAATTGTTAAAAGCGCTATACAAAAAAAATTGAATTTAATTGTCAGGTCTCCCTTTTTTGGTAGTAAGGTCAGGACAGCCCACCTGTAGCTCACTGGGAGCGTTCCTCCTTTCCTCCTGTAAAACCTTAGCGATGCCTATTGAAATAATAACAATAGCAAAAAAATCTGATTGATGTTTAGAGCAATAAAAAAAACATCTAGTCTTGCCAGGTAGAATATGTTGTCTATGGAATGGGCCCATGTGTTCCGTCTCTGTTTTTTGTTTAGATTTCTCCATATCTCACTTAAATCATGCACCTCCATCAATTCCCACATGTGCTTACAGGGGGCCATGTGAGTTTTTTTAATTTTTATTTCTGTCCAGGTTGTCAGTTGTGCAGTTAAAATCCTCACCAAAAATTTTATATCAGCAGTGTTATAATTAGCAATTACATCGTTTAATTTGTCTTAATAGTTCTGCTTTAATAGTTCGAGTTTAACTCTTTTTTTCAAGTTCTTACTCCATTTACCTTTAAGCTCACAATATTCCGTTCATTCATTAAAACAAATGTGTAGATAAAAACAGTTGTATATATATATTTAAAAAAACATTCCAATATCTAGCACAAAGGAAAAACATTATAAAATTCCTTCTTAGCGAGTTCTTTACGTATTTTGGTAATCCATTTGTTAAGTTTAAATATTTCTGTGTCTGTGAAAGTTTTTTGTTTCCTGAAATATTTATATACTCATCAGCAAACTGTCTAATGTTTGGAAAATGGTCTTCTAATGTAATGTTTTGGCCCCCTCTGTATGGATTCTTTACTGTACATGACTGGTAGATTCTCTTCCTGCAGGGTGAGTCTGATATGTATTGTATCTTATTCTAATTCATTGCATTTTTGGGCTGTTTTTCCCCCTTGCTTCTAGTCTTTTTTCCTTTGGGTGCTTTGAAAAAGGGCTCGTCTTCAGTGGCGGCCGGTTAATACAGGGCGCAGGGGTGCCGCTCCCCTTAAAGTTAGGCGGAGAAGAATGCTACTTTAACATGTAATTATTTAACATAATAATTATTTATTTTAATAATGAAAAGGTCATTTAGTCACAATATTCCGCTGTATTTTTTAATATAATTTATTTTCAATAAAAAAAAAAATCAAAACTGTATTACGTTAAATTGTGTTCATGTGTAGGCATGTAAATTTTTGATTTTTATTATCTAATAATTGGATCTTTTCAAATCATCCTTGGGGCGCAGCACTGTGCGCGCCGAACCTGATAAATGCTTAATCACCTGATAAATGGTTATTCACAGGTGAGTATTAAAAGTTTAATTTTAATTAAACTTTAAACTTTAATTAAAACTTTTATGCCCAGCCGCCACTGCTCCTCTTTCATTTCAATTTTTTCCCCTTGTTTTAGTGAAGCGACTGATGCTTCCAGGCGGTGGCTCTGCACCCCTGTACCTACTACCAAGAGCACAGGTAGCTCCAGCATCCACCTGAATCCGCTGGGTCTTTATCCACCATGCTTGGCCTTGGGACCCGTTCTCCTTGGGCTCTGGTGCAGCAGCATCTCCGGGGCCCTTGCATCCTGCCCTAGCCATTCAGAAGCACTGGGGTCACTCTGTTTTTCAGGATGGGCATGGACAAGATGTCCCATTGCACCATATTTAAGACATTTTATATATCACTATCTGATAATGCGAATATGTTGTAATCAAAATAAGCTTTAAATTTGAACACCTGCATTTGGGTATGGCGTAGCAGTTCACCACTCAGGTACAGTGGCATAAGACCATTTAGTGCTTTGTAGGTCAATAGTAGTATTTTAAAATCAATGCAAATTTTAACTAGGAGCCAATGCAGTGTGGATAAGAAAGAGGTGATGTGATCACTGGTTCTAGTGAGGATTCTGGCTGCTGTAACTGGAGCTTGTTTATGCAGACAGTTGAACAATCAGACAGAAAGGCGTTACAATAATCCAACCAAGAGATGAACTAGTATATCTACACCATGTAATGACAGATATTCCTTATTTTGACAATAATTCTGAGATGAAAGAATGCTTTAATTTTAATATTATCTGCATGAGATACTAAAGTAAAGAAAAAAATAAGAAGCTTGATGAATTAAAAAAAGGCTTTCATTTGCTAAGGAACATTAAAGGTGGACTTTAATGCCATGGCAAAAGGTGATGTATGATGAGCCCAGATTTACCCTGTTCCAGAGCAGGGCAAATCTAGACCTGTCGGGGTACGTTAGACCTGTCATTACCTCCAAGGATCTCACCGCCTTAACCTACACAGCTAAAAACCACTTTGCACACTCTTTCACTCACAGAGCTCTCTCTCACTGACACTCTTGCCTCCTTTTTGCACTACCTCCCACATGAAGAGAGAAAAGCCATGGGCATGAAGCACCCACCTTACTGAGAGGGGCTGTAGACTTGCTGAAGAGCATGCTTTCCACACTCTCCCTCAGTCAAGAGAGAAATAAACATCCAGAGCGAAGCCCACCGCGCCACCTCGCATCTCCAAGGAGGTTAAATTGGCAGCATCCGCAATAAGTGGAACCTCTCCACGATGAACCCATGCCCACCAAACCAGAATCCACAAAGCCCGCGCCTGCGAGATGTACTTGGGCCAGCAGTCTCCGCTGTGAGATGGGTCCACATTGGAGGATCCTTGCTCCCAGCACTTCTAGACACAGGAAGTGCTGTTTCTTTGACTCACTCATATGTCATGTCACACATAGCCATGCAGGCCTCTCTCGATCTCATGCATTCATGGTGATCGCCGAGAGGTGCCAGTGGCCCGCATCATCATGAAGGATTGGCAGTGCAAACATATCATTAAGGCTGGCAAAGTACCTAACCTGTCGCTTCCTTTCTCAAAATGTTTGTTTATACAGTATTCAGCCATCTCTTTATTAAAATCAAAGACTTTGTCAGATACCGTTGCATACCACATGAAAAACTCATCTGTCTTTAGGCATCATATTATACACACCGTAAAACTTTGGTTCAGGATAAAGGCCTATGTAGTTTTGGTGTTCTAAGGTGTTCCAGAAATTAGGAAAATAACCTTTCTTTTTTTCTGAAAAACCAACGGCTTTAGGGAGGCTGCTAAGCTTCATGGGTAAGAACTATAGGCTATCGATGTAGGCCTGACTAATTTTACTGCCTTGCGCAGTGATATCGGGCGTTATTCCATTTTTCACTAAATGATTTAACAAAAGGTATGAATCAAACCCTCTAGCATTATGTGCTATAAAGGCAAATACAAGTGCCTTTGTATTTGTTACGCCGGAACGTCTTGAAAAACTCGGCGACACAACCGTCTTCAAACACCAACTCCTCTCCATGAAAATCAATACAGCATAAGTAATTAGCTATATGAGTTCCTGTTTCCTATCTAGTCTCAAAATCGTTGAATATGTAATAGCTATTCATGGACTCCTTGCTCATCGGTTGTATAAAACAGCTTACGATTTTACGATTATAAAAGGGTTCTGATGTATTGCATTTGCTGCAGTAGAAACCTGTTTCACACGAAGAAAATTCACCATTGCTCGACTGAAGCTTTGCTTTATGCACGTCAAAACAGAATTCTGACCTACATAGCCTTGAGCAATCTGGACACTTAATGAAATTTTGAGCATGTTTGTAACAATCCGCATTATGGCAAACATTGGTGAATTCACAACAATGTTTCCGTGAATCTTCAAACCCAGAGTGACACAAACGATAGACATAACTAGAACCCAAAAGCCCTATGATGCTTTTAACCCCATAATAGTGGTTGCCATGTAAAAACAAGTACAGTGTATTTTCATGCGGTGTCTTGTTGGTTTGAAAGAAAGAATAGCCGGCCTTGTTGACTGAACTGTAAATGGTTACAATTTTAGCTCAAACGCACCTCAAATTTTGATACATCAATGAAGGTGACAGCTGTGTCTTCAGTTATCCCTACATCGTGCTGGATTTGCTTAGCAATCTTTTCTAATTAAAAACAGTTTTTTCCAGGATTCAAAAAGTGTGTAACACACAAAGCAAAGCACATGTTATCTTTATTGGGCAATATGTATAGATGTCAATTGTTTTTCTGAATAGCTTCTGAACTAAAGATTGAACCTATTTTTCTTCTTCTAGCTGTACCACCGCGTGGTGGCCGTACTATTTGGATCACTAATTCAGGCGTATTGTCTGTAAAAATTTCTCGTTTAACTTGAATTGCATTTTCAAGCATGGTAAGAAAAGTCTGTAAATCGATGGACCCACTGACTAATTGAATGTGTGATGACAAATTGAGCACATCACCTCTAATTTCAACAAAGACACCCTCTTTGGACGAAATAATTTCATTTGCCACATCTATCAGACTGTTTAAAACCTCTAAAACATAATTATAAAAATCAGCAAAGCTGTTGACATTAGTGATCGAGGAAAAATTCACTCTTCTTTTAATCTCTGTGGTATTGAACCAATCACGATGAATTATCCTAATAATAGGATCTACCGTGTTACCGAATTGTACATTTTGAACATTAGGAGATGTTACAATCTCCTCATCGAAATCTATTTGAGGGTTTGACGTTTCAGGGACGTGTTGATCATCAGTTTTGCGAAACACTGGATGGGGGATCAAATAAGTTAACCAGACTGTCATTTAACATTATAAGACTATGATTAAGATCATGAAACAAATCTGAAAGAGGTAATGACCTACAGTACAGACCAAAAGTTTAGACACACTTTCTCATTCAAAGAGGTGGAATTTGTATTATGGCAAGAAAAAAGCAGCTAAGTAAAGAAAAACGAGTGGCCATCATTACTTTAAGAAATGAAGGTCAGTCAGTCCGAAAAATTGGGAAAACTTTGAAAGTGTCCCCAAGTGCAGTCACAAAAACCATCAAGCACTACAAAGAAACTGGCTCTCATGCGGACCGCCCCAGGAAAGGAAGACCAAGAGTCACCTCTGCTGCGGAGGATAAGTTCATCCGAGTCACCAGCCTCAGAAATCGCAGGTTAACAGCAGCTCAGATCAGAGAGCAGGTCAATGGCACACAGAGTTCTAGCAGCAGACACGTCTCTAGAACAACTGTTAAGAGGAGACTGTGTGAATCAGACCTTCGTGGTAGAATATCTGCTAGGAAACCACTGCTAAGGACAGGCAACAAGCAGAAGAGACTTGTTTGGGCTAAAGAACACAATAAAAAAAACTCTTTGAATGAGAAGGTGTGTCCAAACTTTTGGTCTGTACTGTATGTTGTTGAGTGGTTTCCCGAGTTGAGAGGATATTGATGTTTTGTTCAGTAGTTATGGTCAAACTTTCATTTAACTGATTTACTGCATCTAATAGTGCTGGATTTAACTCTACAGAATCACCTTGTTGATTTAGACTATTTTGCAACCCTAACAGACTCTGATTTAACTTGTGGAATATGTCATGTGTTGGTGTCTGTGTGTTTGTTACATTGACTGGAATTTTGGCTGAAATTTTCATTTTGACTATTGATCAGATTTGAACAGAATTTTGAAGATTTTTATTCAATTGATTTACTGCATCTAATAAGGCCGGATTTAAATGAGTGGGGTGGTAATAATCAGATAGGGTATCCTGTAATCTTAACAAACTCTGATTTAGTTCAGAGAATATGTTGTGTTGAGTCGCAGATGCAATTGTTGAGCTGGGATCCGAGCAAGGGCTCTGAATAACAAGTTGGTGCGGCAGTCTTAAACTATTGTTTAGTTGGTTCATTGCATCAGTTAAACACGGATTGAGGGTTGTGCGCAATTCACGATGTAACAGACTATATGAAAAAGATGAGTTTCCACCAAAGCAGAAATCATGGGGTGATGACGGATTACATTCAATACTATTTCTTTTAGCTTCTGAAGCTGACACGTTAAAATAATGTTTCTGCACCATATATATCGTAGAATAATCTTACCGATCTTGTATTCAACGAAACACAGCTATTCAAGTCACGAATATCACACAAAGATGAAACACACTCCCTACTAGAGTTTTGTTCCAATGAATTATCAAGGTGATTTGGTGAAAGCAAGGTGAAATTTTTGATAGAAGTCTCTAAATGCGTCCCTGAGCTCCAGTTGATTAGGATTCTCGTGATCGATGTTATCTTCTGGTAAATCCAACTCTTGTACGTCTGCTATGTCACTCACAACTAAAAAAGAGAGCAGAAATTGTAGAAAAAACGTGTTTATGCACTGAACAGATGGGTGAAAATAGAATGAATTAGTAGATAATACATATTCATCTTACCTGGAGTATTTGAATGATCATCATTGACGTCGTGTTCAGGGTATATCATAAGTCCTGTTTGTTGTGATGGTCTTGGCTGTGGAGCTACTACAGCTATTGGTCTTGTGCGAGATTCCGGGTGTAGGCCTTGCACGGGTGTGTCAGGAAATTCATCGTCAGCAATTCTCAGAACGTCCTTGACTAAAAATCGGGAAAAACAAATGAAATGGTCACTTAGTATTAAGTAATGCACCTTTTGTTACAAAAAGTTCGAAGTGGAAGAATGAAATTACCTAAAGATTCGGCACAAAATCCCAGACATTACAATCAGATAAGCATACCACAGTCTTGTTCTGTAATAAAAACATATTGAAATTAAACTTTAGGTCTAAACACGTTTGTAAGGTAGAATGAGTCATTCTTCTAAATATTACATATTTAGAATCTAATTGAATAAAAATATATGCGTGAATAAATGTAAACATTTACATGTTAAGTTCTTACCTGATGAGAAGTCCATGATCTCTTTTGGATGAAGAAGTGATGGAGTTCCAAAGCTGTAATATCACTTGGCAGACTTCCAGAATGTCAAACGTTTTGGAAGTTCTTGCTTTTATAGCGGGGTTTGTCTGAGGTGTGTGTCTGCGGGAGGGGGTCAAGGGTCAGATGGGTTAAGGGTCACCTTTTAACATCTAAACGTTAACATATAAATGTTGGGATAGTGGGTATGGGGTCGGGGATTATGTGGTCGACGGTATGTGGTCGGTTGGAGGGCGTATGGAGTTTCGGGCTCAATACTGAAAGATGAGCAAAATTTCATCCGTTTCTTTGTTTTTTACTGCATCGTCGAATAATTTGTTGATTTAATTAAAGTAGCATTGCACAACCTAACTGATTCTGTCATAACTAACTTCACAATTCTCTTATCAGATGTGTAGTCATCGACAGTAGTAGCAGAAAAGTGCAGTGAAACCTGGTCCTTGGACAAAATTGTGGCTTTGATGCAATACATCTGATGCAGAGATGTACTGTTCTTCCATTTTCGCGTGGAAGCCTCTGACAGAGGTGATTGATTAGTTTTTTTGTGTACTTCTACTTTTTAAAGTAGTTTTTAAAATCTGTAATTTTACTTTTACTTAAGTATGTTTTGTTTAAAGTATTGTAATTCGCTACATTTTAAATCATATTCGCTACTGAGTAAATCAAATGAATGAAAATGAAAAAATAATACAAATATTATGCTTTGTATAAATGCTTCGTTGCGCTCGCGTGTGTGTATCGTGTCCTGGTCCACTCCAGGTTTTCTGACTGTCCCCACATCTACAGTCGTGGCCAAAGGTTTTGAGAATTACATAAATATTGGAAAATTTGCTGCTTAAAGTTTTATAATAGCAATTTGCATATACTCCAGAATGCTATGAAGAGTGATCAGATGAATTGCATAGTCCTTCTTTGCCATGAAAACTAACTTAATCCCGAAAAATACTTTCCACTGCATTTCATTGCTGTCATTAAAGGACCTGCTGAGATCATTTCAGTAATCGTCTTGTTAACTCAGGTGAGAATGTTGATGAGCACAAGGGTGGAGATCATTATGTCAGGCTGATTGGGTTAGAATGGCAGACTTGACATGTTAAAAGGAGGCTGATGCATGAACTCATTGTTCTTTAATTGGTAACCATGGTGACCTGCAAAGAAATGCAAAGAAATCCTCAAGAGGTGGGTGGACAAACAAAAACCCACTAATTCTGACAAACTCCAAAAAGTGATTATGAAAGAATGGATTGCTATCAGTCAGGATTTGGCCCAGAAGTTGATTGAGAGCAGCCCAGTCGAATTGCAGAGGTCCTGAAAAAGAAGGGCGAACACTGCAAATACTGACCCTCTGCATAAATGTCATGTAATTGTTGATAAAAGCCTTTGAAACGTATGAAGTGCTTGTAACTGAAACAAAGATCTAATAGCAGTTTAGCAGCAAAGTTTGTGAAAACTAATATTTGTTTCATTCTCAAAACTTTTGGCCACGACTGTACTTGACCTTCCACACGGTCGCTTCAGCCGTGAGAGTGACGTCATCAACCAGCGCAACCATATATTAACCGGAGAGAGATGCAGGAAAGAGATTGTGATTTTGCCGTTTTGACTTTTTGCCTCCCATTGACTTTGATTATTGCTGGTTTGGTTGGTCTTTGTATATATTTGCAGATAATTTCACTGTATGTTCGTGCACTCACCAGTAGTAAGGGCGTGGTGGCCATTTATTTTGGGAAGAGGGAATTTATTCAGGGAAGGTACCTTTATTTTTGTTTCAGGTTTTTTTTTTTTTTTTTTTGCTGGTAATCTAGCTACTAAATATAAATACTATTTTGTTTATTATTTTGGCCTGGGTCCACCCTGAATCTGATCCTCCTCCTGTTGTCTGTGTGTGTGTGTGTGTGTGTGTGTGTGTGTGTGTGTGTGTGTGTGTGTGTGTGTGTGTGTATTTTTTTGTAAAGCAATACATAAGCATTACTTTATCAGTCAATGACTGGATCTAGTTCTTTCTGCCAAATACCACCATTACCATACAGCTTAAAATAGAACTCTGAACCATTCTTTTGCTCTACGGCCCAACCCTAGACTGGGACGTAACGCCATATTTAAGTGACCACTTTGATTTTCAAGCACAAGAACGACAACAGCTTTATTATGCAAAGGTGTTCCTTCAGTTAAAAACAACTAGTTTAAGATTTAAATCTGCTCATCTTTTTTGAACTATGCTAGAATGTGTCATCCCACTCCCGCTGTTAAAAAAAAAAAAAAGTAACTCAGTAACTTTTACTCTGAGTAATTTTTTATGAGCTACTTTTTACTTTTACTCGAGTAGATTTTTAAAATGGTAACTTTACTTGTACTTCAGTAAAATTTCATTGAGGTACCAGTACTTTTACTTGAGTACAAAATTTTTGTATTCTTTCCACCTTTGGCCTCTGATGAAAAACCCATTCGAACAATGTAGTCAAAGTTCACACACAAAGGGGTGTGTGATATGGACTGAACATACCTTTGATCAGCTAATTGTCAACATATGTATATTGGGTGAGTGTGAGAGAGAGAGGGTGGGGGGGGGGGGGGTGGGCGGTGCCTCCAGGTGATAATTACTAACAATTGTCAGCAGAGGACTTTTTGGGGACAATGTATAGTTTGCTCTCTCTCTCTCTACTACTTATAAGCCTCAGTAGAAGCACTTCCAGCTTGATGCTTACTTGTTTGTATTTATGTTGCTACTTTTGTTCAGATCCTATAACTTTGTAAATTGTGCTTGTGTTAGACTCTGACTTGGCTCTGTCCCTTGGCTGCTTGATTGCTCTGAATTGAAATAGTCACAATGTTAATACTTTGTAAATATTGCATTGTATACCATCACTGGTAGTAGGAGTGTGGCTGCCTTTTTTTGAGAGAGAGAGTTTTTGTTCTCTGTTTTTCATTAGGGAGATGGGCATATGTGTTTTGTTACATTTGTGTTTTTGCTAGGGTTAGCAAAAATCAGTTAGGGCTGATTGGGTTAGAATGGCAGACTTGACATGTTAAAAGGAGGGTGATGCTTGAAATCATTGTTCTTTCATTGTTAACCATGGTGACCTGCAAAGAAACGCGTGCAGCCATCATTGCGTTGCATAAAAATGGCTTCACAGGCAAGGATATTGTGGCTACTAAGATTGCACCTAAATCAACAATTTATAGGATCATCAAGAACTTCAAGAAAAGAGGTTCAATTCTTGTTAAGAAGGCTTCAGGACGTCCAAGAAAGTCCAGCAAGTGCCAGAATCGTCTCCTAAAGAGGATTCAGCTGCGGGATCGGAGTGGCACCAGTGCAGAGCTTGCTCAGGAATGGCAGCAAACAGGTATGAGCGCATCTGCACGCACAGTGAGGCCAAGACTTTTGGAAGATGGCCTGGTGTCAAGAAGGGCAGCAAAGAAGCCACTTCTCTCCAAAAAAAACATCAGGGACAGATTGATCTTCTGCAAAAAGTATGGCGAATGGACTGCTGAGGACTGGGGCAAAGTCATATTCTCGGATGAAGCCTCTTTCCGATTGTTTGGGGCATCTGGAAAAACTCTTGTCCGGAGAAGAAAAGGTGAGCGCTACCATCAGTCCTGTGTCATGCCAACAGTAAAGCATCCTGAGACTATTCATGTGTGGGGTTGCTTCTCATCCAAGGGAGTGGGCTCACTCACAATTTTGCCCAAAAACACAGCCATGAATAAAGAATGGTACCAAAACACCCTCCAACAGCAACTTCTTCCAAAACAACAGTTTGATGAAAAACAATGCATTTTACAGCACGATGGAGCACCGTGCCATAAGGCAAAAGTGATAACTAAATGGCTCGGGGACCAAAACGTTGAAATTTTGGGCCATGGCCTGGAAACTTCCCAGATCTTAATCCCATTGAGAACTTGTGGTCAATCCTCAAGAGGCGGGTGGACAAACAAAAACCCACTAATTCTGAGAAACTCCAATAAGTGATTATGAAAGAATGGGTTACTATTCCCCTTGCGATTGAAAGGAGCAGAGACAACACTATTACATTTAACATACCAGTAAAACCTTGCATCACGAGGTAAATAGTTGGCAACTTAGTTAGCGAGGGTAGGGGAATTATTTTATATAAAAGAAGGTAATTATATTTTCTTCTTAACGATCCCACACTCACATTCTAATTCCTTCTTTGTGTCACTCTCTTATCAGAGCACAGCGGACAGACCGAGCGACTTGCTTATTTAACTACGCAACTTTGAAACTTTACAATCTGGGAGCTCATCCAATCTTTTCTCTTCAGGAAGGTAAGTTAAGCATTACTTTACTTTATAAGTTATTTTACTTCTTTTCTTGGACAGAAAAGTTTTAAACACAATTATTTTATTTGGTATATATTTGGGATATATTTAGAAAAAAAAAACACTTTATTTAGCTTAATTAATTTTTTTTATCTCACATTGCATTTGACATTACTTGCGTTGATGTATTGATTAAAATGAAAGTCTGTAGCGATTGTGACTTATTGGAAGAAATAAATAAAACTAGATTTCAGTGGAACTTATTAGCAATAAGATAGAAACATACACAATGCTATCTTCATAGATTAACTACGTCATCAAACCACGTCCTGTTACCCCCGAAGGAGACATTTGAAGCGTGACCTTAGTGTATAAGCTGTCCCTGGCAAAGAGGGGCATAGTAGAAAATACAATTAATTAATTGATTAGAAATGTTCATATTCCTGTGAGCATGTGAGTGTTCTCTGGAACAGGGAGCGGTGTGCATCTGCAGTTAAACACGTTTGATGTGCATGATTTTGTTGTGTTAATTCTCTCTTTGGTATAGAGGCGCACAAGCTCGGCTAGACACAGAGGCTAGTCTTTCTGACAGCATTCTCAGAAAAAAGATAAAAAGTTATTGTTCAGTTGAATGCCTTATTCATTTACCATATTTTTTATTTGATACTTATGTGAATAATGTCCAAGTTATAGAGGTATAATTTAATTTAAAATTATTATTTAAAATCAAATATTTTTTTCTGAGTATGTTCTCAGGCACGTAGAGCTATTGCACATTCTGATAATACAAGTATAAATTACAGTATTTATTTATTTTTTTTACATTTTTAAAAACAGTGGAACCTCGGATTGTGAGGAACGCAGTTTGCGAGTGTTCTGCAAAACAAGCAAAGATTTTAAATTAATTTTGACTTTAAAAATAAGCAAGTCTTGGTTAACGAGTACCGAGTATCATGTAGAAAGCATGAGCTTCTTGTTTTGACGCAGTTTGCGAGTGTTCTGCAAAACAAGCAAAGATTTTAAATTAATTTTGACTTTAAAAATAAGCAAGTCTTGGTTTACGAGTACCGAATATCATGTAGAATGCATGCGCTAAATTTGCGCTGTATGCGTGTGCATACAGCGCAAATTTACTGTTTATTATAACACGTGTGCACACGTGTAAAGCAAAAGCAAGTCTCTAATCCAGCAAGATCCATTTTCTCTCTCTGTATCAGCCTGCACTTTGTGTCTGTGTGCACGCGTCATTGGACACCATGCCCCTTCTCACTCACTCACACACCCACCCGTCCTCCTTTCGCCTTCTCTCTCACACACACACACACACACACACACACACACACACACACACACACTTCTTTACAGAGAAACACTGCTCTGTCACAATTCTTTTCAAAGGTAAAATGCAGGTTAATTTGTTGAATTTTTACTTTACATCAGTGATTCCGTTAGTGTGTCGCTCAATTGAGAGATTTCTTGTAAAAAAAATTAACACTACAGTGGAACCTCGGATTGCGAGTAACGTGGTTTACGAGTGTTCCGCAAACCGAGCTAAGATTAAAAAAAATTCTTTATTCGGAAACCGAGCAAGTATTAGTTTACGAGCGCCGAGTATTATGCTTCGCACATGCGACTCTTATTTTGACACCGAGCGTCACTCTCTCACCTTCCCCCCTCCCTCCCTCCCCTCCCGGCTTCACAAACACACAAACTCTGCTCTGTCGCGATTCTTTTCAAAGGTAAGGTGCTGGTTCATTTATTAATTTTTTTTTACTTTACAGCAGTGATTCCCTTAGTATGCGCTCACGCCAGGTCAGAGAGATTTCTTTTTTTTCCCTGTTAAAACGGTGTTTGTGTGTTTGTGTGTGTGTTTGTTGTGAAACTTAAGTGATTCCTTTAGTATGCGCTCACACCAGTCTCGCTTTTTTTCCCGTTAAAACCGGTGTTTCCGCTGTGTTTATGCGCTTGTGAAACTTAAAAAGTGAGTCTGTTGATATACACTCATGTCAGTCTCAGAAAGATTTCTTTTTTTCCTGTTAAAAACGGTGTTTCCATTGTGTGTGAGTGTTTGTTGTGAATCTTAAAAAGCGAGGTGGGGAGAGGGAGGAAGAGTGTTAAAAACGAGGCGAGGGAAGGGGCTAATTCCACACACACACACACACACACACACACACACACACACACACACACACAGTGCCTGAGGGCACCAATGGAAACAGTTATCTGTCAGGATTTATTTGTACTTTTTTTTAAAGGTAAAGTGCAGATTAATTTGTTTTATTTTCATTTTATAGATTGTATTAATTATTTTTATGTATTTATTTCTTATGGGAAATGATGATTTGGTTTAAGAGTGTTTTGGAATACGAGCCCACTTCTGGAATGAAGTATGCTCGTAATCCAAGGTTCCACTGTATTTTTTTTAAAATAGTGTTGTGTGCGCGCATGTTGTGTGTGAAACACACAAATAAAAGAGGGGGAGGGTAACTGTGTAAGATGAGAAGAGGGAGAGGGTTGGGGTTCCTTACTTTGGCTTCACACACACACATATATACAGCGCCTGCGCACACAAATGGAAACACTTATCTGTCTGGATTTATTTTTACATTTTAAGGTAAAGTGCAGGATAATTTGCTTTATTTTTACTTTATATTTTGTATTAATTCTTTTTATGTATTTTTTTTGGGCTGTGGAACAAATAATTTGAGTTTCCTTTATTTCTTATGCGAAAATTCTATTTGGTTTACGAGTGTTTTGAAATAAGAGAACAAATTATGTTTGTAATCCAAGGTTCCACTGTATACAGTTATATACTCTGTTTAAATGTCACTCTACCTGTTTAAAAAAATTGCTTAAAGTGCCTGCTCAACTTCGATACGCTTGGTTTGTTTACTAACTAACTTACGGGGGGAAAAATGGGAAAGTGTGTTCCAAACAAATCTGTTACTCCTAATGATTGGATATATAATTAAAGATTTTTTATTTTTATTCAACCTTTTGTGTCATCTATGCGATAGCAATAGGTTTTAGGAATTAGATTTTTTAAAATAGCTTTAAAACTGCATGGTCCGTTCACTGAGGTCTTCCCTTTGGTCATAATATCCCCCTACATTTCCCACCACAACCATTTCAAGAAACTTTAGTTAATATGAACACTGATTCTGTTAAAGCTCTGAAAATTTCTCCAGCAGGAACCGGGCATGAACCTGACATACAACTCCTGAGATAGATGGTGCACGATCTGGATGCTGTAGGTGCCTTTATCACCTAATAAAACTCTGGCCACTGTTTATGAATACAGTGGTGTGAAAAAGTGTTTGCCCCTAAACCTAATAACTGGTTTGGCCACTGGTTTTCGAAAACTTGCAAGGAGTCCGTCACAGCGCTGTGCAGGAATTTTGATCCACTCATCTTTGCAGAATTGTTGTAATTCAGCCACATTAGAGGGTTTTCAAGCATGAACCGCCTTTTTAAAGTCATGCCACAGCATCTCAATTGAATTCAGGTCAGGACTTTGACTAGGCCACTCCAAACTCCATTTTTTTTCTTCTTTAGCCATTCAGAAGTGTACTTGCTGGTGTGCTTTGATCATTGTCCTGCTGCCAATTATGACTTAGTATCTCATAATTATGACTTACTAACTCATAATTATGAGATAAGTGGGAGCAGTCTCTTGCAGGGGGACATTTTAGTGCATGACATCGGAAACGAAAGTTACTGCATCCTTTTGCTTGAATGTGCCTCATTACACACTCATGGAGATGTAGCAGCTATCCTATCCTACAGCCTGATGACTTTACATTAGTTAAATCTACTATTATCATCCAAATTACTCAATGATTTCATGATTGTCTCATGATTATGACAAAAGGTAGGGTTACGTGATCGGCACAAGACGGAAACAATAGTACCGAATTTAATTTGCGTTTATTTCTTTCTTGGATTGAGACACTGGGAGATATTAATGTCATTGAGTAATTTGGATGGTAATAGTAGATTTAATAATGTACTGTTCCGTGGCGCGGTATGGAGAGAACTTTAGAGGGGGCAACGAAATAGGAGTATGTGAGAGTGCTTATGCTTACATAGGAAGACCTTCCCGTTTGGAGATGGGATTATTAATTAGGAATTTAAATGAAACCAAAGAAAACTTAACACACAATATAACAGAGATCCGCCGTCTACGTGAGAATGGATGGGGCTCTGGAAAATAAAGCACTAATAAACTTAAGCTGAGTGCTCACTCTGGGCTCTCTTTCGCTTTCGCCGGCGTCTTAGGACTCTCAACTTTCTGCACGCTTTTCTTTTCTTTTCTTTCTTTGGTCTTTGGCCCTGATACCTTACCGGTGCTACCTAAATGATCTCTACGGCGGTATCAGAACCGTTAAATAAGCACGCCACCAAGTGCGGCTCGTTCAGGCCGATTGCCTTCTCTGGCAACCGCGTATATAAATAGCCGCGCCTTTGCCTGTTCAGAACTCCGCGGAGTAGCAGCCTGCGGATTTGCTCGTTCTGAACAGTTTATCCGCAGCTTGTGGAAGAATTTTTTATCTGATTTTATGTGACATACCCTACTTTTAAGAAATAAAAGATACCTCAGCTTGCAATAATGGGAGGCTTGCGTGAGAAGCCCAGCATATAGGCCCCTTGGAATGTGCCTGTGTAAGCAATTCGATCTATACATTGAGGCACCCTGTACTGGGAAACTTAATGAAACCCAGATGTTTTATGTAAAGTAAGCGCGGGAAAACTGTCCGCCTTTGTCTAGGATCAGTATTTAAGCAAGAAACCGTCGGGAGTCGTGGTGCGTTCTGCAGACCTCCCGACTTTGTTGATCAACCAATAAAGTTGTAACCTTCTGAAATCAAAGCCTGAGTCGTCAATTAATTTCCACGACAAGCTCTGCCCACTAAAATGTCCCCCTGCAAGAGACTGCTCCCCCTTATCTCATAATTATGGTGTGGGAGAACTTGGGATGGTTGAAAACAAGACAAGCAGCTGCATTCTGGATCGGCTGCAGAGGACGAACAGTGGACAGAGGCAGACCTGTCAGGAGTACTGCCTAGCAGTCTTGGAATAACAAGGGACTGAACAGGCACCTGAGCAGCCTGTGAAGAAAGAAATGGGTGGATTCTTCTGATGTTGTAAAGAAGAAATCAACAGAGCAAGTAAGCATATCAATGTGTGGGGAAAATTAAAGATGATTGTCCTCAGTTACCCCAAGATTGCAGGCAGTGCTGAAGGAGCAATCTGATTGTTGTCCAGAGCGGTCACAAAGTCTTGACCAGGGGTCGAGTCGTCAGGGATGAACAGCAGTTCAGTTTTACTCAAATTGAGTTTCAGCTGATGAGCTGCCATCCAGGATGAGATGTCTGCCAGATGATGGTTTAGCAGCATGGAACTTCTCACTGACAGAAGGGCAGTCTCTGTGGAGTGTGCCACTTTGAATCCAGATTGTTGGGATCATTAAGGTTGTTCTGTGAGAGATAGAGACATTTGGTTGTAAACAGTCTTTTCAAGAATTTTGTAAATAAAAGAGAACGATAATGAAAGTTGCTGACATCTGCTGGATCCAGGCAGGGTATCTTGAGGATGAAAAATAACCCTTGCCTTCTTAAAAGCAACAGGAACATGACCAGATGATATGGAATGGTTGATGATTGTTGTGATTAAGGGAAGGAGGTCTCGTGAAATGGCCAGTAGCATTGTGTAAGGGATTGGGTCTAATGAACAGGTGGTAGGATTGGATGATGAGATATTCTGTTGAATCTCCTTAATCGACAGGTTGGGGAATTCTGCTATAAGGGTGGGGAGGAAAGGTCCTGAAGTTCTGGTTTAGGGTTAGGTTGGGAGCAAAGGACTGGCAGATTGCTGTAATTTTAAGTGATTGCTGTAATTAACCCCATCATAAAATGTGGCAAAGTCAGAGACGATGGGGCAGGAGGAGCCTGGGTTGAGTAATGTGGAGTTTGCCGGGATCATGGGCAGAGGCTCCAAGATTTTCCCTGTGTAAGGCAGTTTTGGCAGAAGTCACATCACATGAAAATTTGGAGAGAAAATTATGGTAAAAGAAAATATGCATCAAGTTGTGATTTCTTCCATCTTCTCTCTGCAGTTCTTAATGCTCCTCTGTTGTTGCACAATCCTTAGCTGAGCCGAGCAGGACAAGAAGTCTTCCTTGGTTTAGAGGACAGAGGGCATAGCCCATCTCTGTTTCAGTGGAGCTCTGATTTCCTAACTGGCAGACCACAGGCAGTAACAACAGCGTTGTGGTGGGACTGATCTCTGACAACAGTGAGATGATTCACCTGGATGAGATTAGGAATCTGGAGAACTGGTGCCAGAGGACCAACCTCGCCCTGAACGTCAGCAAGACAAAGGAGCTGATGGTGGACATCAGTACAACGCAGAAGAGGAACTACCAGACTCCTGTCATCAACAAGATCCCATTGGAGAGAGTAGACATCTTCAGATACCTCGATGTTCACATCACACAGGACCCGTCATGGTCCTGTCACTTCAACTCTGTGGTGAAAACGGCCTGGCAGAGTCTCTACCACCTCAGACGCTTGAGAGACTTCAGACTGCCCACGAAGGTGCTTAGAATCTTTTACTCCTGCACCATAGAGAAGCATCCTGACGGGAATCATTGCACCTGGTTCGGGAATAGCACCATGCAGGACAGATGAGCACCACACAGTGTTCTCTCCGTTTAGTTTAGGAAAGCCCTTCCGCTCCCTGAAGGCCAACACAGAGAGACTAAGGAGAAGCTTTTTCGCGCAGGCTATACAGACTCTCAACCAAAACTCTACACAGAATTTAACTGACTGGACTTGCTATGTTTTCTTCACACACCTGTTGGAACACACTAAACATAAGAGATAAGTGAACATTTGCACAGGACTGAAGGACTGAAGACACAAAAATATATAACTGCACATTCTGGTTTATGTTTCCATACAAAAGGACTACTTTGGCATTACTGCACTTTAAAGATGTGACTATCACCACAGCTCATCATTTTATTTCACACTCCATGACCACACCATACTGATGCTGCCTGCATACTGCATATTCTACATGCTTACAGATTATTCATACATTTTTAACTTTTTACACTCACACGGTCATTCAAACAGTACTGCCATTTTGTAAATGCCAATTAACCTAAACTACATGTCTTTGGACTGTGGGAGGAAACCGGAGTACCCGGAGGAAACCCACCAAGCACGGGGAAAACATGCAAATTCTATGCACAGAGACGGGAATCGAACCTGACCTGTAATCGAACCCGGACCCTGGAGGTGCAAGGTGACAGGGCTAACCACATTGTTAAATACTTTACATAATTCTACTTTACTCTATTTTATTGTAACAAAATGTTTTTTTTTTCTTTCCCATTAGCATTTATGCCTCCTTACCTCCTTTTTTCTTTTCAAGGTCACAAATATTTCTGAAAGGATTTCACTGCGCATCATACTGTGTGTGGTTGTGTATGCGACACAAAAATTTTAATTTGTCGCTCACTCTTTCCCCCTCAACTCGAGCCAACACCACCTGCTTCGTCTATGGACGGACACCTATCTAACTTTCACTACTTTGTTCTTCAGGATCTCACCAGGACATTTTACAATGGTTTATGTTCTTTGTAGTAACTTATGTTGATGTAATGGCTTTCAAACATACCAAAACTGTTAATAAGTCTCTCCTGGCGCGAGAAAAGCTCATCAAAAGCACAGACGACAGACTCGCTCATTCATGTACGCAACTTTAAAACTTTACAGTGACGTTTTTGCACTATTAATAGTCCGTATATGTGTTTTCTGCTGAACCAAAGGTTCTCCTCTCTCGCGGTCAGGATTGTGTGTAATCATCTCCCATGCTCGGTCTCAGTGCGCGTGCCTCACCCATAAAGTCAACATCTGTGTGTGTTAGAGTCCTACACGATCTCTTCACACAGCATAATTATGTTCAAAGTTAAAGTGAAGGTTAATTAGTTTTATCATTACATTATATTTTCTATTAATATTTTTGGGTTGTGGAACAAATCATCTGAGTTTCCATTATTTCTTATGGGGGAATTCACTCAGACAAAATGGCATCCAGGATTCCCCTTGCGATTTAAAGGCACAAAGACAACATTGTACTGGGAGATTCATTTCCTTAGGTGGGTTACGGTTTATGGCCACATGATGGCAGTGTTGACTAAATCTGTACCCTATTCCAAGTGGATTGGTACGCTTTACCTTATATACTCGTGTCAAAGACACACACACACACACACACACACACACACACAAAAAGGATGTGTATATATATATAAAATGTAACCTAGACTGGGTCAGTGATTTTAATTAGACTTAAATAAACCTTATTGTTAGAGTTTAGCTAATGCAATTATTTTTAAATAAGGCTGTATTTAATAATGAGTTACTAGTGTAACTGCTTGCCTAGCAATTGAAGAGTAAACCAAAAGCTTGAAATAGTTAATACAATACCACTTTATTGTCTTCTGGCTCAGGAGCAAGTAATCTGAGGTGCTATACTTCCATACACAGCACACACCAATACGTTAACATAAAAACAAAAATGAAAAATAAAAGGGGCTAAAATTCCAACCAGTTTACACACACATACACAGTTAAAATGGCATGCATTAACATAATCTAAGGTTTCAACAAATTTACTAATCTTATTTAATTTTATTATTCACTGCGCTCTTTCGGCTCTCTGTACTTCATGTGGATGTAATCAAAAATGTCCTTTTCACTGTCCACCAGTAAGGGCTCTCCAGGCACACCTACAACAAAGCATGCAAATCTGATATTAATTCAATATATAACAGACTGTCTATTCAGTATCTGTCACGTTCACAATTCCTATGCTGAGTAAACACCACGTGAACACATTTATTTTCAATCTCAGTCAAATTTTTTGAGAAAAGGGTAGTATAGTGGGACTTGAAAGAAGACTAAACAGTTTGATTTAAAAACTTTTTTGACAAGAAGCATAGCAAATGATCACATTTAAACAACAAAACTAAATATTAGAAAAGAATAACAGACTAACAGAAAGGTTGAACTTGGTTAACAGAATAGATGGAAAATTAAACAAACTGAAGCAAGACAAGAAATTTATTTCCTTGTTTTTATTTTCTTACCAGTTACTCCCAATGGACGTATAGTGTACTCATTAAGGGTGAATCCTTTCTCAAGAGCCTGGGTTCTCATATTCTTATTGAATATGTCACTCCCAGTGAAATAGAGCACACCACAGTAATATTGATCCTTAGGAATAAGCCTTGAAATAAAAAAAGAGAAATATTCATTGTCATTACAGTAAAACCAAAATTTCCAATAATTTTACATCACATCTTTTATAAAAGAAAAAAAGCAAAATGGGAGTGGTGTTCCAGTGATACTGCAAGTTCTATAGCAATTAAATCTTGCCTAGTTAATTTTCACCCACCATGAATATCTTTGAATGATTACAATATGAACTTTTGCACCCGAGCAATAAAAAAAAAATAAATAAAAAAAACCAGCTATAAAAGAAAGCTCTTTGGAAAAACAGAACATGCAAATGTATTTTATTTATAGGGCTGGACCTACAAATTGCATGTATGTAGACACCTATGTGTGCATGTACATGTACAGTACAGACCAAAAGTTTGGACACACCTTCTCATTCAAAGAGGTTGAATTTGTATCATGGTAAGAAAAAAGCAGCTAAGTGAAGAATAAAAACGAGTGGCCATCATTATTTAAAAAAATTACGGTCAGTCGGTCCGAAAAATTGGGAAAATGTGTCCCCAAGTGCAGTCACAAAAACCATCAAGCGCTACAAAGAAACTGGATCACATGCGGACCATGCCAGGAAAGGAAGACCAAGAGTCACCTCTGCTGCGGAGGATAAGTTCATCCGAGTCACCAGCCTCGGAAATCGCAGGTTAACAGCAACTCCGATCAGAGACCAGGTCAATGCCACACAGAGTTCAGAGTTAAGAGGAGACTGTGTGAATCAGGCGTTCATGGTAGAATATCTGCTAGAAAACCACTGCTAAGGACAGGCAACAAGCAGAAGAGACGCGTTTGGGCTAAAGAACTGAGCTGTTCATGAGACCCAAAAAAATCCTCACAAAATAAAACCATAAATTGTTTATAACTTGCCAGTCTGCTTGAAAGCAGTGTTATCCATTAGCATGTGCTCTGGCGAATACTTGTGTTGTGTGTGGACGGGTGTGCATGCTGTGGCGAGCCATTTCACTTCACACTGAGCATTTTATTCAGTGTTTATTCAGTTCAAACTAATTAGCACACGTTGGAGGATTGCAAAATTGGGGACATGTGAGTCGTGCTTAACCATATACAATAATCTCATGACAAAACAATGTACACCAAGTATTTCATTCAATAAAAATCACCAATAATATACAGATACACTAGGTAATAAGTTAGTAAAAAATACTACAATAACAAGAGGGAGTGCTGTTGTACTGGGATTAATCATCACACCAGCACAAGGTTGAGTGTGATACTGCTTTTATACAACAGCTCCACAAACACCATTTATCAGCAGATAAAAGCAACTGATGGTTAGTGTAATTAACAGAGTGAAAGTAGGTGAGTTTAATAAAACAGAGAGGTGATGGAGGGCCTGAAAATCTTTCTATAAAGTAAATGTATAGTTTCTCTTTATATGCCCATATATTCCTCTTTAGAGTACCAACTCTTGTTAACTTCTGAGTTCTGAGGTTTAATCCAATCTAATATAGTAACTAACTAGAGAGGTACATTTCCTGAAGAAAATGT
>JAAGKR010009160.1:0-27764 GCA_011419295.1 Clarias macrocephalus | reverse complement strand
GGATGTCCCTCATTTCACTCAGTGAAGCTTTTGGTGATTTACCATTTTGCAGAATGTCTAGTCCTGCTATTGGACGGCTGCCATCCCAGAGTTTTAGTCTTGCATCTGATCTTGCAATCTGGCATCTTAGAGAAGTTTAGATCCAGCCTTACTCTTTTTTTGGTCTTGTTCAAACATTGAGTCTGATAATCTGCCTTCTCACAAGGGTTAATCTATCTATATAACTTACTCAATTTTTTTTTACTAGTGCTAGAGCAGCTGAAACTAGAGAAACCCCTTGTGATTCCTTACAGTAGTCCTTCAGATCATCGTGAATAACTTGAGACTTTTGAGCACTTGCTACTGACACTAAGCCTCAGTGTCTGTACTGAAACATATTTTCTGTTTTATTTATTTATTTATTTAAAAGTAAATTTACATATGTGCTGTTTGGATTCTGAGCTTGTCATGCTGGGATTCACGCTGAGCGTCTCAGCATGCGTACAGAGAAGCCTCATCTCGACTTTTCAGTCCGGTATCTGGTTGAAAGCAAAACACTGTGTGCCTCTGAAGCATGGAATCCTAACAGCGTAGTTCTTTCTTTTACCTTGATATCTTCTGATTCAAAGTCTTCTGACAAACTGCCTAGCTGTACAGAATGTGTTCGACTCCGTAAGCATTCGAAACACGCGCTCGATATAAAACGCGCACACACAGCTCGATCATACTGCGTCTCAGGGTCGCCAGTCGACTAACAAATGTATTGCTTAATTGACAGAAATGTCACTAAATCACAGTGAGACGTCCTAATTAGCGTTCTGACCAATACACGGTCATCTGGTGTGTAGGTTATTTTTGATCAAATCTAAATTTATATTTAGGGGGGTTTGAGTAATTGAGTTTAGTACCAAGGAATGATTTTGACAGAATTCCTTTACAGTAAGGGATAATTGTCAGGTTTATTAAATTAGATGTTTTTTGCAGAGATTTAAAAATTATGGATCGCGGAAGATATTAAAAATTAATTTTTTTTTATGGTTCTTCTTAATGTTTATTTAAAGGAATGTCTCAAAATAAGGACGGTCAGCAGATGAGTTATTTTAGCATGTTAATCTTTATGATGTGAAATTAAAATTGTTCCGTTTTCAGCAGTTGTCGCAAACTAATGCATTCTCCAGTTTTTTATGAATGTCGTGCTCTGCTGAATACTTACTGAGGATTTTAGCTCTAGTCTAACTCTAGCTTAAGTTATCTACTATTTCATATCATAAGAGATAACAAACAATAAACTAAATATAACGTATATAAAGCTACATTTTTGACAATTTTTTAAAGCATAAATTTCTTGTTCGATTACCAGATAATTATTTCTAGAAATAAACAATTAAGATAATGAAAGTTATTGCCAACAATATGCAGTATGATAAAAAATACAGTAAAAGATTTCGAGAAATAAGCTGAATAATTGTATCTTGTTGGCTTTAATCCTGTATTAAAAAGCTAGACATAATTAATTACACGATTAGATTCGATATGTTTTCAAATGGCTCTGTACGTCCTCAATGTAACCCAGAACGAATCAGATTGGAGCCAGAAGGTCCAGCACCTGAAGTCAGAGATGCGCAAACGGAAACAGTTCTGAGAACACTTTAGAATAAAGCAATAGGAACTAGGGTTGTGCAGTACCTTTTGATGTCTTTAAGCCTTCTACAAATTATACCCCGGAATACGGTAGAACCGCATACTCGCTCTCCGGGTCAGTGCTATTACTCCTAAACATCACTGTCACATTACATGACACAAGATTTTTTTCATGACTGAAATTAAAGGAATGTCTTTGCTATTTTTAAATACCAAAAGTTATTGTATTATGTCCAAAGCCTAGTGTTTGTTATTGCATCTCCAACCTTAATTTCTAGAATTTGTCCAATCAGGTGTCCCATTTAAGGGAGTTTGAGGAGTTGCAAAACATTTAAGGATTTCTATTAAATTAAAAGCATTAAAATTTAATCTCAAAACCAGCCTGAAAGGAAAAACTCAACAATAAACATGTTTAATGGCTCCTGAGGAGTGCAGCTCGCCCCACACACACACACACACACACACACACACACACACACACACACACACACACACACACACCAGTGACCATTCAGGTAGAAAGAATGGCATTTATCAGAATGACACCAAACAACTGTAGCCGTCTGACCATGAAAGAGGACACAATTAGTGCTTTCCTCTGAGATGATCGCTACCCTGTGATGTAGCACGAACGATGTCCTAGCTAGCCGGTGAGCCCAATGAGCAGTGACCGAATTGATGAAGGTACCATCATTTAACTGGAGAGGTGATACTGGTTTAAAATCCTTTCTTTTGGAAAATGTGGGAGAACCTGAGGTCCTGGACTGGAGCGGGAAAACTGGGAACATATCACAATGAAGAACCAAGACGCTTACCAGACCCAGCTTGTCTTGTACCAAGATGATGTTAGCAGAGCGCTCAGAACACCATGACTAATAGCTGCAAAGTTCAAGGGCGCAAGTACACCAAACTTCGAGCCCCAACCGCCCCCCCCCCTTTCCCCCTGAGACATTTGCTTGAGTAGTCTCAGAAGTAGCTCTTCTGCAGGTCAATATGCACTCCGGATGAGAGAAGGCAGGAATGCTGAGTGCTGAGACCGAGCAGATTCGGTTCACGGCTGAGGAGTATCGCTTTGACGAGCAGCTCAACGCTCTGAGGCTCTTCCTTTTTCCTCTCGGCTGGGTTTTGGCACTAGATTCTTTTCTTCTTTTGTGGGTCTTCATTATGTTCTTTTTTTTATTTTTTTTCTTTGGTACATTTTCCATTCCCTGTGTTTGACAGGTGTGGCTCCCGTCCACAGCTCCAGCTGACACGTGTTAATCTCGCGCCTCATGCGATAATGAATCCGTAGGTGTGTTTTATGGCACTTTTGGAACTACTCTTCCTGTGTTCCTCTGTTTACACACAGCAGAGAGAAATCAGCTCCATCCTCCATGGAGATGCTGACTAGTTGTGGAAATTTGGCGTTTTATAACAGCCAGGTGGAAGAGGGCTGTAGCAAGACTGTTTGTTATTTCGGCTCATTGTCCTCATTCATCAGAAAGACATTCAGGTTGCCAAGTCTGTCCCGCTGTGTCTGAATAGTTTAGTATACAATATAGGTAAGTTTTCATCCATATCCTGACTATTTCAGGGTTTTTTTTTTTGTTCTTAATCTATGTTGTAGCGGATACAGTTTGCTTCCTCAGAGCTCAAAGAACGCTGGTTGGATCCTGAGCTCGTGTTGCTTCATGCTCTCAGGGTTCTCTGGTTTCCTTCCAACTCCTAATAACATGCTGGTGCACGGATGAGTGACATTAAACTGTTCCTGAATTGTGAATAAGCATGTGTGGTACCGTATAAGGGTGTATTTCAACAGATCCGCCTGCGTGTGGTATTACAAGAACAGTTACACTCTTAGAAGAAACGCGTCAGCTTGTTACAAGTATTACTTTGTAACCAGAAATATTTCGTCAGGCTGAAAAAAATGGCATCTTAGCAAGTGAAATATTTTTGAATCCAGCCAAACCTACCTGTTATTTCTTAAAATAAATGTACAACAAACCGAATGTAATATGATTTTTAGTCAACTGTTCCTACAATTGCAAGTGAAAAATGTCTTGTTCTATTGGCACATCATTTTGCCTTTTTCAAGAAATAAGTTCCTAAAACTAGCCAAATTATCTGCCAATAGAACAAGAACGTTTAGTTTTCATTTTTGCTTAAAATCTTCAGGACGATTTGCAAGCGTGAGGATAGAAGTGTGATGCAGCGGAGATTGAGGAGTTGAATAAAGATGTACTGTATTTAAATTGCTGTTTGTTGATAAGACAGTCATGATTATTTTTTCCCCCTCCTCTAGAAATCTATTCAAGCCTTTTAGGAGATGGGAGTTGTGTTTCTGGCTACAAGCAAGAATTTTCTCCACTGAGACTCCTCGTTCATCACCAATGGTGAGTTTGACTCCAGACCATGTTCTTAGACTAATTCCTGGCTGAGCTGTTACTCTGTAAAGGTGAGGGCTAATCCCTGTTCAGATTGATTCCCTTCCTATTAACCATCAAGATTAGTAGATGAAAGGGAGTCCTAGCTGAGCTGTTCTGTATGCATGACCTAATTAGTGCTTGGGATTGGCTAGGAAAGGGAAAGTCATCTTTTCCAGCCCAGAGTTCAGAGTGAATTATACTGCTTTTGTCTTTCTGCTCAAGCTTAATTGATGATGCTAGAAACATTACATTGAGAAATAGCGATTTGTTTGATGCTAGCATCTAATGAATTAGTCTGAACTGTCTGTCAGAGGTTTATAAGGGACCTCAGTGAACAAGAACTTGACTTGTTGATGTGGTCACAGGTATCGCAGGTTTATTTTATTGTCCTCGTATAATCCCTATAGTAACAGCTTTTTCACAGGAACTGTAAGGACGTGTTTGGTTAACACTGATGCACTGGAAGGAATCTCCAGTGTCAGTGAAGAACTGAATGATCCTGGTTAGGATTAGTAAGTCTGGGATATGTCCTCTTAATACTGCATATGAAGAAATGGGAAATGATTATAACCTCCATATGACCTAAAATCAAACATTTTATTAAAAAGATTTCCCACTATCACTTCAGTACAGTAGGATGTCGCTCTGTAAGGAGGTGACCCTGTCATTTTATAGATGAACAGTAAAAGAAACGTGTAATTATGGCTCAGCGATCGGCTGGATTGCTGTCGCATGTGGCACGACAGATTTATGCGCTTTAGGTACTTGTTCATGCTAACTTTGAAATTGTAGCGTCGTGTATGTCATCTGGATTCCATAAAATCCGCAGGACCGGGGTTTTATTCGGCGCAGAGCGCTTTCCCGGGTCATTCCTGTAAGTTTGGCGCAGAACCAACAGTTCCTCCGTTCCACATGGTTCATTCAAACCTGAGAGGGAAGAAATGAGCCACACAACGGATCTGTTAAATAAGATGCCGGTTGTTTGATTGATTCAGATTCGCCATGTTTAGTTTCTGAGCTTCTGAGTTGTACGCTCCATTTGCGTTCACTCCCTTCACTGTCCCTCAACGGAGGGGCCAGAATTTATAGTTTCGTAAAAGTTTCTTCACTAAAAGGCAACAGGACGTGAAAGACCTCCTTGTGTGTCTGGTGGCTTTGCTTTCAACTTGTTTGGACTTTATTGAGGTGAACTTTGACCTGTGAATTTGAGTCGGTAGCACAAGAAGACTGTAGACTGTTGGCTTGGTTAAACATTGTCAGGGTTTTATACGAGTTATCTATAAATCTCCCTCTGCTCTTGATGTAAAAATCTTTTACACTTATTATTCAGTGCCATGCGATCTGTATCGTAAACTAAACTATGGTTTGATACACTTTTACTTTCACTTTCTTTCCCAGTATTTTGTAAGACTCACCATTACTGTGCTATTACTATGTATATTTGTTTGCGAAAACTGACCGCTATATAATTACTTTGTTTTTTGAAAATGTTCATGTATGAGCGGTGTTCAAGTCAAACCGGGATTTGTGATAAAATATCTGGTGAATGATGGCTTAAAACAGTCAATTGACTTCAATTGACATGGTGATGAGACGCTAAGGCACACTAAAATATTTGAACTGTGCAAACGCTTTAAAAAAGGCCATATGTCCGTGAATGACTCTCCTGGCTTGGACCTCACTGCAGTCAGGAATATGGTGAACGTTCAGTGACTGGAGCGCCTGATCTCTGTAAAAAATCGATGGATAACGTGTTGCCAACTTGCAGAAGAGATGCCTCTGTCTGTGGGAACGGTACACAGAATTATTACAGAACACGGCTGGAAGTTATTGCCACATCCCCCATATGCGAAGTCCTGAATGCGATCCAAGCTCTAGAAGGGTTTCCTGGGAGGCCAGCGTTTCAGACATGAATCAGACGGGCAGTCTGATCATGGCTCTAGTGTAATAAGAACTTTCAACATTGATGGTATTCAACCACTAATAAACCGCTGGGATAACTGCATTAGTAAAGCAGGGGATTATATAGCAAAATTCATTCTGCACAATCAAAAGTCCCACTTTGACTTGAACCTTTTGTACATTCAAGGTCTGGATGCGTAAATACTAAACAGTATTTTTCTAATTTTATTTCCTCATGGAGATTCCAAATGTTAAAAGCAAATTTTATTTATTTATTTATTTATTTATTATTTTTTTACCTCAGTGCTTCCTGCTTCCCTCAGGTGAACTTTTGTGTTTCTACCAATCAGCTATGTGTTTTGTAGCAGGTTTTTCGCAGCCATGGTTATCTTCATTTATTTTTTTCAATTTTGTCCAGCTGTTTCGTTTATTTTTTTTCAAGGATTGTTGTTGAAACAGATTTTGCTTGCAAGGCTAAGGAAAGCGTGTTTTGCATTTTCTTTCTTCAGTTTTAATCCTGCCTTTAAGCGTGTAAGGAGGAACACATGTAGAACGTTCAGCCGAGCATTTTAAACTAGGTGGGTTTTGCAGTGTTGTCGCTTTATATTCCCACCGTGTGTGTGTGTGTGTGTGTGTGTGTGTGTGTGTGTGTGTGTGTGTGTGTGTGTGTGTGTGTGTGTGTGTGTGTGTGTGTGTGTGTGTGTAGTATACATACTGTATATTTGGAAGGAGCGAGTCAGGAAACTGTGTGTATGTATGTGTATATATGTATGAAACATATAATTGAAAGAGCAAGTTCTGATCAATTTACAGACAAAACCTTTCTTTATACAATGGAACCTTGGATTACGAGCATAATTCGTTCTGGAATTAAAAACACTTGTAAACCAAATCTAATTTTCCCATAAGAAATAATGAAAACTCAAATTATTCATTCCACAGCCCCAAAAAAATAAAAACATAAAAATAAATGATACAATATATAAAGTAAAAATAAAACAAATTAACCTGCCCTTTACCTTTCAAAAATAAATAAATAAATAAATCCAGACAGATAAGTGTTTCCGTGTGTGTGTGTGTGTGTGTGTGTGTGTGTGTGTGTGTGTGTGTGTGTGTGTGTGTGTGGAATTAGCCGCTTCCCTTCCCTCGTCTTACACAGTAAAACTCCTCCTCCCTTCTCCCACCTCGCTTTTTAAGTTTCACAACAAACACACACACACAACAGAAACACTGTTTTAATGGAAAAAAAAAATCTGTCTAATGGCACGAAATCACTGCTGTAAAGTAAAAAAAACAACAACAACAAAAAAGAACCAGCACCTTACCTTTGAACAGAGTTGAGTTTTCTGTGTGTATCGGTGTCAAATTACGCGCATGCACACATATGAGACGTTGATTATACCAGTAAGAGACGAGCACTAAGATCTAGGGGAGCAGGGGAGACGATTATCCACAATTCCGCAAAGCTCGGTGTCAAAATAAGTCGCATGCGTGATACATGATACTCAGCACTCGTAAACTAATACTTGCTCGGTTTCCAATAAAAAATTTATTTAAAATCTTTGCTTGGTTTGCGGAACACTCATAAACCACGTTACTCGCAATCCGAGGTTCCATGTATGTATGTGTATATGTGTATATGTGTATATGTGTGTATGTGTATGTATGTATGTATGTATGTGTGTATGTATGTATGTGTATATGTATGTATGTATGTATGTGTGTATGTGTGTATGTGTGTATGTGTGTATATATGTATGTATGTATGTGTATCTGTCTGTAAAGCTCTAGGATGTGAGTCTGTGATTTTGTGAGGGTTTTTTTGTTGTTGTTCTTTTCCTTTTACCTTTTTAAAAAAATGTCAGTAGTACAGCAAACAACAGGAAGTGTGAGAGGCCTGTTAACGAGCGTAGAAGCTGGAGCACAGCCAGGGATTATGGGGGATTATTTCCTTTTGATCTGCTCCTGAACAGGATGACTGCGATGAGGAAATGAGAAAAGAATCAAAGCGGATACATTATTCTACCCGTTTTTTCCTTTCTTTGTTTTGGTTTCCAGGTGATGGTTGTGTGTGTTTTCTGTCAGAATGGATTACATTCAAAGCAGGAGAAGAAAACTCGAGAATATAAACTGTCCGGATAGCGGCTTGCTAAATTGGGTCTTATTTAACATGTTTGTCTTGCTGTGTCTCACTTCCCGCTCTCAGATTCTTGAGATTTATAGAGACTGGATCGACTTGGATATCAGTGTTTAAAGTGAACAGCACTAATCTCTAGAGCACTAGAGCTGATGTCATTTATTTTGGAAACTCAAAGAAAGAACTAGACAGGGAAAAATGCTAACAGCTTGAGACGTTACCTAATGTCACCAAAATATTGTCCAAAAATGAGTGACAGAAATGTCTTTGGATTATGAAACTAGCACTAGGTGTAGCGTTAGGCTAAAGTTAAATTAGCAACGGCAGTTAGAATAAATACATTATGAATGAATTATTACATTTACAAATCATTCCTAAATGAAAAGATTGAAGCTGAGTTCCTACAGCTAAAATACAACACAAAAAACACTGTTTGCTAGCTACTCATGCAGTAGCTTTGTGTTCGCCAGCTGTTTATCCGCTAGCTGTTATGGTACGGCAGCCATTTGTTCTCTAGCCATGTATAATACGTTGTCTTTCTCCACAGTGTTCCACAGCATACATTACAAATGTTCTCTAAATTGAATAAATGGCAAAAAAAGTTTTAGATGAGGAAAAAAATCCTTGAGATGTATATGGGGGGTGGGGGGGGGACGTTTACTTTTCATTAGTGTACAAATCCAAGATGGCCGAACGTCCTGTGCTGTTTTTTATTTTTTTTTTTTTTATTGTTTTATGGTCACATTATCAAAATAAATGGACCTGGTGAAGATTTTGCACAGAGTTCTGGAATTTCTTTTGAAAAATATTATACTCCCAATAAAAACTTCTGCTCCTGGGCTTGTGTTCTGTTGACAGGGTTGTTTATGCTACCATGCTCTGCTTGTGCTATGCTAACTGATGCACTGTTACATTTAAGCTCAGTTTGCATGTTCACTATATTTGCCATGGAATTCGTACGAGTTGTGCGTAGTCGTATGGTAAGATCGTGATTCATAGCTTGTTTGGTGATGGATACAAATTTCACAACCCTTTATAAAGAAATGTTTAGGATTAAAAAATATGTTTTTTTAAATGTGTAAATGGACATTAGATGTACCTGATGGTGCTCCATTCTGCCTTGAAGCGGAGTTTAATGTTTGAACAAAAAGTTGTAGATGCTTGCTGATTACGGCTGCATGACTGGATTAAAAAAAGCGTGGTGTATTTATATTTTTTATGTATTGTGATTCCAATTCAAAAGCAATATTTAACTACTAAATGCACCATTTTGCATTCAAACATATTTATCGAGCAAATAACAGCAAATAACGGCACGAATGATCTCATTGAGAGGATGTTTACTTAGGATTAATTTTTGTTTAATGTTTAAATAATATTAATATTTATTTATGAATTTTAAATCGTAAGGTTTAGAGTTTCCTCAGCATGACGATTAGCACAAGGGAGAGCTGGGAACATGAGCAGAGTGAGGATTTAGTACCACACAACATGAATGTCATTTAAAATAAAAAATAATAATAAATTATTGACAGTCCCTACATGCATTCCCGACTATGTGTATATGACCTGTAATAAATTGCAGGTAAATAATTGCACAGGTCTGTAACGCGATTTACATTTTTTATGCAATCAATTGTGCAGCACTAATGTTGATTTTAGCTGTTACTCGACATCACATTCTGCATGAAGTTCATGTTGTGTGGTAATCAATCCACACTCTGCCCATGGTCTTCATGCTGAGGAAACTAAACCTTTACGATAGCCCTAATGGTAGGCTAATGTCTAATAGCCTTTGCTAATGCTGTCTCTCGAAAGCGTCCGCTTGTAAACTTGCCCCCGTGTGTGTCGACGTAGAACGTTTTAACACATCTTTGGATTTTTTTTTTTTTTCTTTGATGGGCGAAGAACCCAATACTCACCAGTTGCTCGGGTGTGCCGTGCGCTGCGGTCATAAAGCTGCACTGAGCTGTTTAAGTCACGACATCTGTTTCGCTTCTTAATCACGTCCATTTTTTTTTTTTTGAGCTCAGTCGACGTGAGCCATTACAGCTATTAGAGAAAAACGATCCTCTCTGATTGCACACACATCGTCTCGTTTTTGCTTTCTTCCTGCTGATTTATCTATAAACGGCGCTTCAGGACAGATGGATCATTTCGACAAGTTAATCAATGTATTATTATTATTTATGTGGAACAAAAAGCCCTGGCGTCTGGGTCAATGAGCATCGCTGATGATATTTAATCTCGCTCACATTCGGATCTCTTCCAGTTATCCATGGACGTAAATAGAGAGAGGACTCAGGGGTTAGGCGGCTTTAATTAAGGTATAAATCACAGCACAGCGTTGTGCGATTTGAGGAAACTAACCCGCAGCTTGTGTATGCGTAAAATGTTCTTTCTTGAAGACGTTGGAAAACATTGAGAGGAAAGGAGTCTCCAGTGCCAGTACTCTTTAACAACAGTCTGTCATTTCAAACATCTCCTTACAGAAAATCTCTAGCTACTAAACATTAGTTGCTAAAATTAGTTGCAGTGGGAATATTGGCTAAACGCTGTTGCTGGCTTGCATTAGCATCAAGTTACATTTAAATGTGATTTTTGAAAAAAAAAAAAAAAACGATTTCCACGTTATGGAAATATGGATTTAATTCCTGTTTCGCCCCCTATCCTCACTCGAACCCTTTTGTTACATCTGTAAGTGTTTGTGAGGTTTTTACGGAACAGCAGCTTTGTTTGTCCAGTTGTTAGCGAGCGAGGAGATGCGAGAGGCTGATTTCTCCGCAGGGGTCTACGGCATGTCGGCATGTCGAGGTGGTCTGGTGCCAGATTCCTGCGGCATGTCTTCCTTGGCAGAGCTCCATGTTTAATAAGGGCTGATGCTCTGAGAAAGGTTAATGCTCACACACACACACACACACACACACACACACACCACACTGGAGTTGACATGATTAGTTGGACCAGGGCTAGTTCTCCTGCTTGGTGACCTCTCTGTAGGACACGGGGACGTTTTAGCTGCACTGCAGCTCTCTAACATGTAAGTGATGATAATGAGCTCCAGGGCTGCAGGTTTATTGCCGACGTCCATTAAAATGACGGACGCACAATTGTAGTGCGGTGTAATGATGCTACGGGAAATGTTTCCTCGTGTTGTGTGTGGAAGTGTGTGTGCGTGCACTATACAGTTAGTACATTACCTGTTCTTTTATTTATATTGGCTTTTTTGATGCAGTATAATAACTGTGGAACTGTGATTATAAATGTACAGTCAGTATGTAGCGCTATATAATGGTTATGTATAATATATAGGCCATGCCTCGTTCACTGTTATCGACAGGACAGAGGACGCCTTTCCTTCAGGAAATTTGACATAGGCCATGTGCCATGAAAGAAACAGGGGCTCTCTAGCAGTTGCATAGGACACGCCTTCTTCACTGGCCCTTGCAGGTACATAAGCAACACCTCCTTCCCTGGCGCAGACAGGGACACATGACACTGTTCCTCTATTGTCTTTGCATAGACTACGTCTCCTTCACTGACCCTTACAGATGCGAAGGCCACGCCTTCTTCAATGACTATGACCGATATATAGGACATGCCCCTATCACTGGCACTGACGGGTACACAGACCATGTCTCCTTCAAAGACTTGGACAAGTACAAAGTCCATTCCTCCTTGATTGGCTCTAGCAGGAATATAGGCCACGCCTCCTTCACTGACCCAGACAAGTACAAAGACCACGCCTCTTTCATTGGTTCTGACAGGCCATGATTCCTTCACTAGCTCTGACACATACGTAGGACATGCCTCCTTTGTTGTCTCTAACAGTTGCGTAGGACACGCCTCCTTCACCGGGCCTTGCAGGTGCATAAGCCACACCTCCTTCACTCTGACAAGTGCAAAGGCTACACCACCTTCAATGGCTCTGACCAGTACATAGACTTTACTGATCCTTGCAGGTGTATACGCCATTTCTACTTTGTCCCTAGCAGTTGTATATACCATGCCTCCTCCTTCACAGACCCCTACAGGTATATAAGCCACACCTCCTTCACTGGCTCTGATGGGTAAGGAGTGCACACCTCTTTCAGTGTTACTGAGGGGTACAGAGGCCAGACTATAGATGACTTTGACGTATGATTCATTATTTGGATGAGGTCCTAGCCTGAGCTACCTTTGTTATACAATTTTTATGTTGATTAATTTGAATGAAAACTTTCCACCAAAACCAAACGTATTACCACTTTCTGTTTGTTGCTCCTTTTGCCTTCTAGACCTCTGAAGAGCCGTGAGGTTTGCTGACACATCATAAACACAGACTTCATGCACACACATCATGTGGTGTTATAGAAAACAAGCAAAACCCCTACCACAGAAATGGGAAGTATCTATGGCCCATTTCTGCATGAAGGGTCACATGTTTGTGGTCAAATGATTGCGAAATAGCTGGTAATGTCCTGCTAGCCACAAGAGCTACAGGATCTTAATGAACACCAAGTTTGAAAATGTCTGTTTTTTATAGAAACATAATGCTTCCGTCCGTCCGTCCGTCCGTCTGTGAGTATGTGTAATACATACACGCGTTTATGTAAATTCCTTAAATGTCTTGACTCTCCACTTTTAAGAAGTTAAACGGTGGACTCCTGAATTAACACCCAGCAGGAGACGTGACAGAGCCGCTTTTGCGGACGCCTTGTTCCCGACGCCGCGAGGGTTCACGCATCCGAAATCCGGTCGCCCGGCAACAGTTGCTATGGCAACCCCGGGGCGCGTGTTCTCATACAGCTCCATGTGTCAGCGTGTGACCTGCTTGTTAACCCGCTTTTTTCTTTAACCGTGTTTTTCATTTAATGAGGCAGGAATGGATTAAAGCACAAGGCCTCCTAATCCCTACTGATGTTTCTGTTCTTATGTCGCTTTTCCTTTTTTCTCTATTTTGCCAGAAGGAGGATTGAAAATTACCTTAAATGAGTCGCACGATAATGTTTATAACTGAACGGATTCTCTACGATTGATGTTCTTATCATGAACCGTTTCCTACATTACCCACACCCCTGCTGATAGCACCCTCACTTCATCTCGACCTGAAGAGAGCGAGCGATGCAGTGGTTCTTTAGTCCTTCACTCTATCCAGCTCTCACTTCCTCTTCTCTACACATTACTCAGACGCACCAGTTTCCAAAGCCTAAGCTTTACCAGGAGGAGCTAGAAGTAGATCAAGGGTTCTTACTCCATATTAAAAATAACCCTCAAAAAAAGAGTAAGTTCTTCAGAGTGCTGAGAATGGATTGTTTTCATTATTTAAATATATTCAAATAACAGTTTGCACAGCCATAGAGCTGTCTCTTCCCAAACGTTCCACTGATCAACACATTAGCAACAACAACAGATCCGGTATTGATTATGACTCACGGGTGTCACCAGACACTACTTGGCTCGCAGAATAGCCTTTCTTAGGACCCTAATGTATTATATGAGGGGTGTTCAAGTTTAACCGGGACTTTTGATTGTGCAGAATAACAATAGTTCTAAGAGTAAAAACGTCCTTCATTTCCCTATATAATCCCCTTCTACACTAATGCACTTATCCCAATGTTTCACTAATGCTTGAAAGCCATCAAGGTAGAAAACTTTCTCAGTTTTCTACACCAGAGCCATGATCGCACTGCCGGCTTCACATCTTGAAACTCCTTCTTTCAGTCAGGATTGTCATTCACTGTTGTACTGACTTCTTTACAATGTTTGCATCAGTCGTTTTACTGCAGCTAAGAGTCTCATCACCGTACTGTGCTTGAGGACTTCTGCAAATGTCAATCACTCCTTCTTTCAACAGGGATTATATCAAGTCCCGGTTTGACTTGAACAGCCCTCATTTATTCCAATAGGATGAACAGGATTGATCATGGGAGCCAATAATATACAAAAGATGGTGGTGGTCATCATCATCATCGAGTGTAGCACTTTTCCTACCCCATAAATTGAACTCAAAATGGTTTATAGTGTTAAGTGAAAACAGACAAATGAAGAAATGTTCCAAAGTGGTCAAAAAATATTATACTCACTCATCATCTATACCGCTTAATCCTGTATTTAGGGTCACGGGGGGCCTGGAGCCTATCCTAGGAGACTTGGGGCACAAAGCGGGGTACACCCTGGACAGGGTGCCAATCCATCACAACACACACACACACACACACACACACACACACACACACACACACACACACACACACACACTATGGCTAATTTGGGAATGCCAATTAACCTAAACTACATGTCTTTGGACTGTGGGAGGAAACCGGAGTACCTGGAGGAAACCCACCAAGCACGGTGAGAACATGCAAACTCCATGCACACACAGACGGGAATCGAACCCTGGAGGTGCAAGGCGGCAGTGATGATCACTACACCACCATGCGTGCCGCCCAAAAAATATTACAAAAATAATTAATAAATTAAGATTAAAGATTTCATTATTTGCCACACATCCTTTATAGCACAGTGAAATAATTTTGTCACATATGCCACCTAGCATGCTGGGGTCGGAGCACTCAACAGTGACAACTTGGCGGTGCTTGTGCTCAAACCCCCGACTTTCTGATCAGAAACTTGGTAACCTACAACCTGAGCCAGCACTGCCCACTACTTAAAATTGTAGTGAAATAAACAAAAAGTAGCCCAAATTAAAACGAGAGTTTAGTCCAGTAGTATAAATAGGGTAAATACAGTCTGCAAGTTTTCACATTCATGCTAGTGAACATGTTGCGAATAATAAAAACATTCACAAGTGAACTTGCTTCTGGTGTTGAGATTTTTTTATTGACAGATTGAGGAGCACGGCAAGTGCAGATATCACACACACACACACACACACACACACACACACACGTCATTCCTCGGTGCGCTACATTTCACAAGGCCCAGGCTTTCATCAGATTTTTTAATGCTGTGTAATTCTCTTTAATGTTCTCCTCATTTCCTGTTCAAGTTTTTAATGTGGTTAAGCGGCGTATCCTGTGTGGCTGCTCGTTTGTCCAACCTTGTTGAAACCAGACGTGTGCTGGACGTGTTTGTGCTACAGCGCTGTCGAATTCTGGATTCCGATTGGACGGTTAGTTTCCTGTAACAGCAGCTCTGACAGCAACACACAATGTAAGTGAGAGATGTGTAAAAGACAGACACCGGATTGTTTTCCTTATTTTAACTTGTTTATCTTTTTTAGAATAACGTCCTAAAAATATAAGAAATTTGAAAGAAACTTAAACGGTTTGTTTTTTGTGCGAGTGCGTTTCTTTTCTCGAAGCCGTTGCAGTAAGCGTGCATGAATTTGTTAGTCAAATCAGACGCTGTGGAGATTTAAACGAAGTCTGAGTGTTGCGACTTGTAACGTAACGCACTGCAGATGTGAGGCGGAGCACCACGGATGGTCTTTGACTGAACAACAACAAGAAAAACATTTTTAACGCTTTTGTCCTGTAGGCAAATCATTACAATTAAGAAGTCGACACTTAAGCGGTAGAACACTGCGCGTGGTGCGTGGTGTAGAAAACTAACCAGTGACGAGATGTGTACTGTAGGTATTGTGAGGATTTTATTAGAACACCACGTCCTGAAGTGTTCTGCTCCTTTTACGCCGTAAGCACAAATTTGTCCTGATTACCAACTTTGATTGAATTAGTGACGCAGCATTTTATTAAACAATAATGAGTTATAATAATATACTGTACCACATTATCAACACTTCAGTTTATCATGTTAAGGCAAATGCTTAATCATGAGCAGCTAGAACCGTTGAGCAATTTGGACCAATAATGGGTCCATAAAAAATTATACAAGAATATTACGAGGGGTGTTCAAGTCAAACCGGGACTTGTGATGAAATTTTAACCAGTAAAGCATCTGAATGGTGCAACCGCTTTAAGCAAAGGCGAAGGTCCGTGAACGATGATCCTGGCTGCGGTGGCTCGAAGCACATTGCGATCGTGAACATCATCAACAAATGGAGCAGCACCAACTTCTGAAAGAGACACGTCAGTCTGTGCGAACTGTACACACAAGCATTTAAGGACATTACATGAGCTCGACTGGGAGGTGTTGCCACATCCCCTGTACAGACCTGACGTCTCTCTAAGCCATTCCCGTAAGGAGTTCCTGGTAGGCCAGAGTTTCACACATGAAGCAGGGGGTTATTTAGAGAAATAAAGGGAGTTTTTACTTTTTATAACTGTGTTCTGTTATTCTGTACAATCCAAAGTCCTGCTTTGACTCAAACGTGATACATTTGCCTATATAGATAGATTGATAGATAATCGTGATTGTGTGTGTGTGTTTTAAATATATTACAGTTTCCCTGCTGTCTCAGAGACAGTGATTTTTCACACTGGTAAGATGACCACATGTTGAGCAACAGTAGCAATTTGGAGAAATTATGGTTGCCATAGCAACACTATTTTTGACGGTGCATTTGGGATGCCTGTAAATAAACCATAAAAAAAAATTTAAATAAATAAATATACAGTATATACAGTACGTATATATAATGTAAGTGTGTCATTAGGTTAAAAGGCAAAAAATAAATGTCTTCTGAAGTTACAAGTGTTTGCAAATGTATTGTTTTATATTGGGTATTTTATTTAAATGGTTCGAAATGGTGTGTGTGTGTGTGTGTGTGTGTGTGTGTGTGTGTGTGTGTGTGTGTGTGTGTGTGTATTGGCGCATTTCCATCACCGCTCAACAGATCTTGTTTCATTAACACTTCATTTTCGCTTCCTCACCGTTGGGGTGTGTGTGTGTGTATCTGTGTGTATATTTGCTTTTAGTCTTGAAGTCGATACGAATTTGTAGCCGAGGTCGTGAGCTTGTGTGTCAGCCTGATTGAGTCCTCATCTGTGTGTCACTCTCCCTCTCTCTCACTCACACACACACACACACACACACACACACACACACACACACACACACACACACACACACACACACACACACACACACACACACACACACACAATAACCAGTCCCCGTTTTCCACTTTCCAGTTCTGTTTTTCAGACATTTCTCTCATCCCTCTGTGTGTGTGTGTGTGTGTGTGTGTGTGTGTGTCGTGTGTTGATCTGGAGGACATCCCGTCTGGCCACCGCTTGTGATTGATTGACAGTGTTTGCGAGTGAAAGGTCTCTCGGGAGTGAAGGGCCATCATGGTTGTTTGTTTAAAGCAGGACCTGTGCACGGTCGAGCGTAAAGAGCCTCATATGTATTCGTTCCGAGGCTGAGTCTGTGACAGGAACACGGCTGTTACACAGCCAGCGGCCGGCAGCTCGTTAGTTGTAACGTTTTTGACGGATGTCTCCGTCCTTTAAATATGAGCTCAATAAAAATAAGCATGAACATAGCATGTGGCAATAGAATTACACAAGTGCCTACCCTAGGGGTCGTGAGCGACAGCAGCGGCTCGACAATAGGGTTTCGTTTTTTGTGATCCATAATGATATTAATAAAGAAATAGCCTCAAACTAAATAAAGTGAAAAGGCTATTACACATGACTCATGCTACACGCTGATATTGGAGCCGGTTTTATTCAGCCATGTTTGAGAGCGTCACTTCGGTTGCCAGTTGGTAAATTTTACAGCATTTTTAAATCCACAATATAGACCAGCTTAAAACATTAGAGCATTTGAACATGCAAGTATTTTCTTTTCTGTCTCAAGCTTTTCTTGGAAAGCCTAAGGTGTTTTCACATTAGGACCCTGGGATAATTTCTGAGAACGCTTGACCAGAAATTCTTGTTCATTTTGATCAGTGAGAACACAATCGTTCCATGCCTGAGTCTGCTTGAAGAGGTGGTCTTGAGAACAAGACGACGTGCTCAGGCATGGATTGAATCAGATATTAAAAAAATAAAAATAAATAAAAAAACTATTGTACCTGAACATGGACGTAGATCCCTGTTTAGACGCGATTCCATCAGTGCCGAAATCTTGGGATGTGCCAAAAAAAGTTTCCGAAGCAGTGAAGCTTTTACAACAAACTGCGTTGACGCTTCGAAGCTTTTTGACACAGTGCTCTACTTCGCCATCTGGTGGTCAAAAAACATACCTACACCAGCTGTGCCATTCACATGTTTTGTTCATTGTAAGGTTTTGTTTGTATATTTAATAATCATATGTAAATAGCAAGATGGTGTGTGTGTGTGTGTGTGTGTGTGTGTGTGTGCAGAGTTTTACGTTTCCCCCCCCTTTTTTGTTTTGGACAATATAATGGCATTAAAGACTTTCTGTTTTTCATTTGTACTCGCATCAAGCATTATTTTTTATATTATAATTTTTTAAACAATAATACACCATGACAAAAACATATAGGCATACATAAAGGCATGACAATTATGGATATAATTATAACATTGGAATAAATGGATGGGTATGGGACGGCGCAATAGACGCGCTCTGTGTTTGAGCCCTGCGTGACGTGTCAGTGAGGTAACGAAGCTTCATTTCCACAGGTCACGTGACGGCCTCATTTCAAGTAATGCTCTGGAACACTGTTTTGAAGCACTAGCGTGTCAAACTCGAGACGTGCGTGGAAACTGGGTGTCGAGCGACCCATCCCTACCAAAAACTCCACGTGAGCAGAACATGCGACAATCTCTTCCTGTGATCTACACAGCCATAGCTGATGAGGTAGGAACACGTGTAAGAACGTCGATCAGAAATGAAAAAAAATCTATCAGAAGTATCAATAATATTAGGCATAGCGCAAAAGTTAACCTTCTCGTTGTCTTTCTCTTGTGTTTATTGGCGCCTCACAAACCAATTAGATGCCTACTGCCACCTGCTGTATCGGAGGGTGTAAAAACTAAGTGTACCTGAGAACGGAGTAAAAAAATAATGTGAACGCTAGCCAGCAGGAAAGAGCAGGGGGGGCGGCAATCGCACCTGGGCACAGTACAAATCAATCTTGCCTAATGTGAAGAGGCCATTAGTCACTAAAGATTGGCGTGCACAATCTTATATAAACCTATATATGACTCTGCGATGTGATGAAGCAAGATTACAGCCGCAGCCACACGGAAACCCTTTTGTGAACGACATTATGACATTGAAATGTCTGGAGGTAATTAATAGGAAAGAATCTCCCAGAACTGAGTCTGTCTGGGGGCAAAAAAAAAAGGTAAATAAATAGACGGTGCTCTACTTCATGTTTAGTCTGTTAATTGAGCGTTAGGATGGTTGATCCCAGGTCAGGAGGGAACGCAGGAGGCTTCGGTTGATTCACAACTGACAACCTGTCTGTCACTCTTCAGGAGACAGAGCGCAAATGATCTCTCGCTTGGCTGGAGAGACCTCCCCAGAGGCACACCGATGATAGCCATCATCATGCCGATGCTTCTCTCAGGGACGGCAGCACTAGATTTAATCTCGCGCGATTCCAGCGCAATCACGCTTCCTTTGCTGTTATCGAAGTCAGACGAGGTGCATACTAACCAGCCGTGAAAGACCATGGGGCATTGCTGATCTTCTTTATCAAGATTGCATTCTGATTGAAATGAGAAGGTGTTTATTAATTTTCTATAACAACCAGGTTTTACTGCCGTTATCATCACAACACCTCAGTCATTGGTGAATTGCTGTCCTATAAGAAGAGGAACAAAAAACTTCAGCAATATTAAGAAAATAATCAACTCCACCTGCGCTTCATTACCCCACCAAACTGATGTTTATTCTCCTAGTACTGTGCAACACTGCACTTTATTCCATCCATACTGTTTCTTAAAGCTTCCTGATTATTTTTTATTAACTCCTAGTGCAAGTCTGAGCTTATCCTCCGTCTGATCTTTGTGTACTCCGCATCGTCCCTCGTCTCAGCAAATGCTGGTGGGATTTCTGTCGCCCCAGGGGGTAGGACGTAGGAGAAGAACACAAAATCTAGGTCAAGGCTGAGAAAATGATGCATAGGTTCTGACAACTGTCCATTTACGTCCATTTACGGCTCTGTTTGATAAGGCGGGTAGTGTGACAGTGTGAAAAAAAACCCACTGCTGTCACTATGCTATTAGCAGAAAACTCTAAGGGTTCTTCCAAGATTTTTTTTTTATAAAAGTGTAAGAATCTTGTAGCTCGATCGAAGGGTTCTGTGTTTTAATTAGGTGAACATCCAATGGGATCCAGGGTTATAGTTTAGAGCATTTTTCTCTATAACATTATTAGAAAGATTTGTCCCTGTGGATGTTTAAAGGTACTGTACAGATCCTTTAATCAGAGGCTTTATCTGTCTCTTCTTGGCTTGCCAAAAGGGTTCAATCTTTTGAGTCAACTCAAGAAGCGAAGCGAAGAACCCATCTGCTTATTCTGAGAGAGAAGAACCCATTTGCGTACAGTATCTAGAATAGTTAACCAGTCTAAGAACCAGTGTTTGGTTAAAAATGTTGTAGCTGTGGTTAAGTTGTCTGCCAGAGGAACAGCAGAAGAACCATTAAGGGTTCTGGATTCAGTACCCATTGGAAAATGACTTGGGAAGGCTGGTTTAAGGTTCCAAACATTTTGCCATGAAATTTAGAAATCGCTCTTTAATGTACCCCAGTTTTTTTTTGTTTTTTTTTTTTGATTATGTGAAAACTGAATGATAACGGTGTTACATGCTCTTGGGTTTCAGTATCAGGTGGTGTTTTATTCCCATTACCATCCCGGTCTTTCTGTAGAGAAGAGCCTGTGAGAGACATCTCCACGTGTCGCACTTTGCCTCAGGCTCGTTCTTGTCTTGTTGGACATTGTGTCTTTTGTTGGTGTGTTTTATAGATGAGGAAATGAAAAGAACTGTAGAATGGCTTCAAGGCTGGAAATGGACGAGTAATGCAGCCAGAATGGATTCTTTTTTTTTTCCTTGTGCTTGCAGAAGTGTAGTGGTTTTTCACAAGATTTAAGCCGGTAGAGCAGGAAGCACTTCGAGTTCTCCGGTTCTCGGACATGATCGTGACGGGATGCTACGGAAAGCCGGGATTTTGTTGTTGTTGTTTTTTTGTCATCTGTTTGTCATGAAATCATCTGTTTTGCTGTGACTTGTCTGTTGGCGTGCTGTTTTTCTCCTGGTGTGTTGCTCACATCCCTGTGGGGACTTGTCTCTTTATCGATGCGTTCAAAGAGTATATGGCATACTCTTGTTCCTACGATCTGTCTAAAGGCAGGTACTTCTGTTCTCTGAACATCTGAACACTCAAAGCTGTTTTTCATTCAGCTTGTCATGCTATGACAGTAAACACACAGGTACTAGACAGATTAAAGGAGGGAAAAAAATTAGTAAAGTGTTACAGTAGTAATGCATACAGTAGCTACAAGCTTATATTGCTTTATCCTAGCTTAATTCATCATTTTATATTTGCAAACACTTGACTTTAATTGCTACTGTATGGTAGCCTCTCTTGAACATAGATTTAGCATGACGGTGTTCTTAAATGCTAAACTAATTATTGCTAGTGCTGAGGAAGGTAAGGCTTCTGTCCCTGTACATTTGTAGCTTTTAAAACTAACTAGTTAAACCCAAATTTCTTAACACACTAATCAGTAAAAAGATTGTGTTTGGTTTACATGGTATGTGCTAGCTTTCATATACTAGCTTAAATCTCAGATGATGTTTGATTAGCAAAGCAAGCTAACTCTCTCGTACATCTCTAATGCTTCTTTTCAAGTGTTTGTTTTTCCTCGTCAAATGTCTAAAAAAATGTTTATTATGGGTAGACTTTTTTTTTTTTTTTTAATGAAACAGAATAGAAAGCTCTGTGGGAAATTAATGCTCGCATGACCCTTGCTAGCGTGAAAACAGCGCAAGCATGTCTGCTAAATTCTGAAAATATAGACTTGGTTGAAAATGTTTGTAGATCACTTGAACGCTGACATTTATGTTAAACTTTAGATATGTCACATGAGAGATCAGAATTTATTTTATTTTTTTTATTCTTTTTAGCAGTCATAGTGCTTTGTCAATGTAATGTTGATAGAGCTCATAATAGGCTACGATTAAAACTACAAATATCCACCTATTGTACAAAATTTACTTTTGAGACATTTTTTGTACAAACAAAAAGATGAGGAAAAAATCTATTTATTTTGGCTGGGGTTTAAAAACAATAAGCAAATCAGATTTTTCCCCCTAATGTGACCTCATATAAGAAGAGTCCCTCCCCTGGTTTGTTGCTCAGCTTTGCAGTTCTCTGAGGAGGCGTGGCTTAGGAGCAAGTCACTTACATAAACACTGAAACGCTGCATTTGAAGGAGGAGTGAAATAATTTGTTATTTAAGGGATATTTTAGCTGGAGCGTTAACACACACACACCTATACACTCACTTTGGGGAGGTGTGAGACCTTTAAATTCAGCACATTTGTTCATCCGACATCCTCTTGAAAGATGTAAAGGGGGGGAATGGTACGCTGTACCAGCACAGATCTGCACAGCTGGATCAGAATAGCAATTAAATTCCAGTTTGATGTCAACTCTGGGGTTTATGTTCTCGTTTATTGTGCGCTAATGTACAGATTTTTTTTCCCTTTGCGGTCAAAACGGCACTGTTTTCCAGGTGTAATTGAAGGAGCAGGATTTCCACATCTCAGAGAAAGAGAGAGCAGAGAGACTTTCAAGCCTAATGCAAATACGGCAGCAATTCCACCAGGCGATAACGAGCGTATTCAAATCCAAAACTCTAATTAATGCGCTGCTTGGTGACAGGACAGGGTTGCCTAGCAACAACCCATGCAATGGGCTTTACAGGAAGTGCTGGAGTTCGAGATGGTGAGGAGAAAAGAAGCATAAAAAGAAACAAAACAACTGCCCATTTTTGATCCCCAACATCTTTAGCCATCTCATCACTTCCTGCTTTTGAGGATAGGTTTTTAATAGAACGCATTACCCACAACATGCTAACAGGAGCCACCTAGCTTAACCCATATATGGTCTTAAAAGTATCAGTCGCATTTTTCATATAATTTTTTTTTTGTTTTTTTTTTTTCATCCCGCTTCAGCTGCAGCGATCATGCTCATGCGTGTTCACTGTTAAACGTTTTGCAAGGAGGACAGGAGAGCTCACCTTGGGATTAGTCGAGGACGGGGCTGTGAATCAGGCCGAGCTGGGGTAATTTATTGAAAAGGACAGATAAGGTATTCTGCAGTGCAAGCAGTTTGGTGGTACACACACACGCACGCACGCGCACGCGCGCGCACACACACACACACACACACACGCGCGCACACACACACACACACACACACACACACACACACACACACACACACACACACACACACACTGCCATACATCATTTGAGGTACGGTTTCAGGACCATGTGCAGGAGACAAAAAAAACCCACAAACGGCTCACAAATCCTCATTAATAATTCATCAGCAGGACCGAGCGAGACTCCGAGGAATCCGAGCCGCAACGCCGCAGAGACACTCTGTTCTTTTTCGCTTCTGTTATTTTCAGCGACCAACTTCCAGGAATTGTCACGGATTCTGAGCAGTGAAGCGAACGCGCCTGCCTCGAGGCTTGCTATAAAATAAAACAGTTTCCTCTAGTAAAAAGCCAGGCACTGGATCCGGTCCAATGAGCAGTATGCGATGTTTAGAGACTTAACGCATCATGAAAGATTAGCCACCACCAGGGCCTGGGGGCAGGGCTTATATTATAGCTGTGAACACCTTGGTCTTATCTTACAGTATATAGTAAAAGAACGCGTCACAGTGTTTATTTGGATTTTACAGAAAACTCAATATGATGGATGGTTGTAGTCTGGGTTCTGAAACCCGATTGGCTGAGACACGTTCAAAGCCTCAGTACACACGCATTAATAGTGTATTAATGTGCCAGCTTCTAAACCAATAACTCTGTTACACCTACGCTGTTGTTCTGTTCACAGAATAAAGTAATCTTTGCTTGTTGTGTTGCTAAGCAACCAGAGGTTACTGTTAGTGAAGTACATTGTATGTCGCAAAGTGTAATCAAGAATATGATGATTTCCAATTTGTGTCAATTTGGGGTAACTATAAACACATTTAACATATTACATACCAACCTTAAACCATATGGTATTCCACTAATTGGTTAATAAGCAATGATATGTTTTCTTTTCCTTTCCTTTTTTAAATTTTTTTATTAAAGCTTTGGAGGATTAAAAGCACCTTCTACTCTTGCTTTTTTCAACACATGATGAGTTTATTGTATGTTACTTGTGGACCATCTGTAAGGTTATCATTTATCATTTAAAAAATTAAAAGCAATGCTCAGAAAGACCAGACCTGGCCTGTGCACACTGAAAAAACATGTCATGTCTAATACAGTTATCGTTGCTGATCGCTGTATTGGTGACTACAGAACATTTCCAAAAGCCGGGTGGTAGACTGCCATTAGGATCGATCTGCAGGTTTTTGTTTTAATGTTTATCCTGATTTGACCTGCGATGGATTGGCACCCTGTCCAGGGTGTACCCTGCCATGTGCCCTAAGTCTCCTGGGATAGGCTCCAGGCCCCCGTGACCCTGAATACAGGATTAAGCGATATAGATGATGAGTGAGTGAGTGTGTGTTTATCCTGATTTAAAACAAAGGCTTGTTATATCTGACTGGCCAGAACATTTGTGAGTCACACCAGGAGACAACCTCTTTATCACACACATAAAGCTAGCTGAAAAACTAGCTCAGTATGTTTTATGGTCAGCACAAAACATGTCCTAGGCTGGAGAAGAGCCAGAACCAGAGCCACGGGTCACATCAGATCCTCAGCATGTGGTAAAGTTTCCCCACATCCCGTCCCAAAGAAAACACAGGATGCCCCACTGTGGCAGGGCAATTCATTCTGCTTCCTCTCAGCAGCCACGGGTTATTACCACTCTGTAAAAAGCAGAAAGGAATTTTCATCTGAACAGACGTGATGATGTGACTGGAGACGATCGACCAGCGTTTTATGAACGATGCTGTAACAATGACTTTCGGACTTTATTAAAGGGCAGGATATAAAATGTTCTTCGTGGTTGGATTAAGTCAGAAATAATCAGCTCTCAGGTTGTACTGAGAATATTTAATACCCCACTGAGTGTGTATACGAGGTCTTTGGTAAGCTGGTTGGAAACTTGGGTATCTTAACTTGGGTTTGTTGTTAGCATTGTTGTTTTAGTCTGGTCAGTCTTTAGCAATAGAAGATAATGATGAAAAGGTATGTGAAATGATGGGCGGGAGAATTAAAAAGAGAAACAAAGAAGTGAACTGTTCTCTTTGTTCCAGATTTTCCCTAAAGATCACTTTTCGCTATGAAGACGGCTCCTTAAACCACTTTCTTTCATTACATCACTTGTTGAATTGAGAACTGCTTTATTTATACCTCAATTTATCCTCTATGTTCTCTTGAAGAAATGGCATAAAGTTATTAGCTACTGTAGCTCATGGGGCCGGTCGCTCCAGTCACATGTTTGGGTTGCTTATTGCCAAGGCTAAATAGATATTGCTAATGAAAGTAAGTATTCTTGGATTTATAGAGAACTTTTAGTGTTTTTAAACAGTTTGTGGAAGCAAAACTTTGAAAAATCAAGTCTTTTCTGTGTGAAAAATGTTTTCGGCTAAGAGCTAGTTAGGGGGAAAAAAGCGCTAGCTCCAATAGCTGGTCAGCTACTGAAGTGATTTTAAGATAAAATTTTAAAAAAGTTCATTTTGTGCCATGATGTGCTTAAGCAATATCACACACAAGGTCATCAGCAGATTATAATTGGTTTCTATATACTTCCACAACTGAAGGAGCTAACTTAAGCTAGTACACTATATACAGTACAATCCCTTGTCCTAAACACAAAAGTAGCGCCATTGATCAGACGTTACAGAAAGATTTGGGATTCAGCCTTGTTTTAGGCACTGGTTAGCTTTGTAGCTTGCGTTCAGAGCTAATTTGGAACCACTTCGAAGCAATTACTAAGGAGACCGCGTGTTGCTTTAGATGTCATGTATATGTATACATTATCAGGTGTTCTTGCTGAAAGTGTCTGCGACTGGTTTTGGCAGGCAGCTGCTCTCTCCAAAGTACTGCGGACCGTACTGACCTACCCATGCGACGGTAAATGTAATTACCGAGTGCACTCGTTGTATGCCTCTTGTCCAATCAGCTTACTTGGTTGGAACTAACCGTTAAATAAAAAGCTATAAAATATAAATACATAAGAAATCACGTTCACATAATTATTTTTCATACCATATTCTTCATTCATGATGTATGTTCTAAAAAAAAAACTGATAAGTTAGTTAATTTACTGTATTTTATAGTAAGGTTGCTTTAGGACATATTTCGCCTTTATTTTTAACACATGTAGTGAAATGCACAAAAAACACTCTAAAATGATTTGTATGCAAATTTCTCGCCACTATTCTCATTTCCTTATTTAGTTTTCCCCACAGCACAGCGCATTTATCGCTCTCGTTAGTATCTGATAGATCTGATGTCCACCAAGAATGAACAAAAAGATTACAAAATGGCTTTGCGTTTGCAGAATAAAGCAGCAAAAAAAAAAATCTCTTACTTTACATTTTTGAGTTTGAAATAAACCAGCTGAGAATGTGTAATAAAAGCACTGCTGAAAAAGAAAGGCACTGATAGTGGGCTGGAGGAAAAGCCAGTTGATTCCCCTGTGCTTTATGTTCTCAGATAGGACTTTTCAGGGATCATTCTGCCATAAAGGGAGCGAGGTTCCTTACCAGCCCACTTACGCCACAACCTACTGAATGAACAACCTATTAGCATAACTGAAGAATTAGCCCTACTCAATCAGTTTAATGATGGCATCGCTGATTGTCATAGCGGCTAAGATCTGTCTTGGTCTGCTTTGAAGGTGACCTACACTGCCTGACCAAAAATAAGTCCTGTATAAACCACCTGGATTTAACTATGCAAATAGCTACGAGCCTTCAGCAGTGATTAATATGATGGAAGTGTAACAAGTTATTTAACCCTTTCTGACCCTATGAGTAGCGTCTCATTTCTTAAACAACAATGTTTAAGAACAAGGCAAATATGTTTCAAAAGGGGCAACTAATTGGCCTACATCAAGCAAAGAAAACAACTAAGGAGATTGCTAAAACTACTAAAATTGCTTAAGAACTGTTAAATGCATTATTAAAACATGGAAGGATAGTGGTGAACCATCATGTTCAATGTCTACTTCCATGCTCAGGTACGATTGGCTAACATATCTGATTTGATCCGATTCCGAGTATGTTGTACTGTGCCCAAGACCTCCACCTCAAGTGGAATGATTGCTCGGAATGATTGTGATCTCACTCATCAAATTCAACCAAACTTTGGTGTCAAGTGTGCTTGGAAATGGATCCCAGGTCCTTAATGTAAAAACCCTCTGGAACACAGGGTGAAAAGCTCCAAGCTGTGCAGGTGAGCGTTCCTCTTGCATGAACACCATGCAGATTATCCAAACAAGCACTCAGGCTTAGATGTGTGCTTCATGTACTGTCTGCTGCCTTCCTCCAAATCGCTGAATGCAGCCATGGTTATTTAAAGGAGGTGCCAAATGTGAAACTGGGGTTAGTGTGACCTCCTGGTGACCCTCGTTTCTCATTTCTCATCCTCATTTTTTCCGGGTTTCACTCCTGGCTGCACTTTTTCTTCCTTCCTGACACCAACCTGAAAGAATAACACTGTTCTTATCTTGCTTAGATGAAGCATGC
>JAAGKR010009159.1:15508-27769 GCA_011419295.1 Clarias macrocephalus | reverse complement strand
ATGTTAAATAAGAATTTGATTCTTCTAGCATTTTGAAAAATTTTACTGATATGGGAATCTGGGAAGATCATCCTCACCCATAAACATTTTTTACCACAGTAATCCAATGCCACCTTGTACTGTAATATGGCACTACGGAACATGCACCTTTATACTGTCAAAAATATGTTATACATGTTTATGTACCATAATACTTATATTTACTGTAAATAGAAACCTTTGCAGTGCCATTTCGCTTGTTTTTGTACAGCGCAAAGGTTCATATTTTGGTGAATACCATGGTACTTTCTGCGTACCGCAGTGGCTCCCAAAGTTGAGCAGGTAACTAATATGGAGTATATTGTACCAGTAGCACGTACTAACATTCAATATGGTGCAGAATGTATAAACCTGATGAACTTTTGTAGCCAGTGCGGTACCCGATAAGTACCATGGTATTCACCAAAGTACAGTGGTACCTTATCATACAGTACAAGGTGAATTTTTAAAAAAATTTTAGTTGTCACCTTAAGAACTGAAATTTTGAAATAAATTTGCCTCGGCATACGAAGCATTTTCGCTATATGAGCAACCGAAATGAGACGAACTGAACAAAACTTATTTGTCTCAGCAAAGCAAAGCGAGTCTACATATTTTTTATGGGAATTTGACATTTTGTGCAAGATTTAGTGACTCCATTGCACCATGAGTCTCAAGAAAGTTAGCAAGGATGGGAGCAAGACGAAAGCGGAGGCATTTCAGTGGAAATAAAAAAAAGAAATCATCGCTAAAAAAGCAGCCGGTGCCAAGTGGAATGAAATTTTTTTTTAAAAAGGTTTATAATGTCTATTTATTTCATATTTTTCTTCATTTACATGTCTTTTCTAAATGTTTTGATAGTTTTTATGATTATGAGCAAAAATATGATTATAGTTTTGGATACTGGTAATATTTTTGGGTGGCTGGAACAGATCCATTATTACATTATTTTCTGATTACAATAAGAAATTTCACCTAAAAATTGAATTTCTATGCTGAGGTACCGCTGTACTGCACAGTACTACCACAGTTCCCACAGTATAGTTAACCACTGTAAATAACATGCTGTGTAGCAAGATGTACAGCGTGCAGTCACGTAGCCAAATGAGAGAAGAAGAGATATTTAAGACTTTAACAATTATTTTGAAGGATATAAAAGTTTTATTATTTTTTTATTAAGTCATTAATATTGCAAGTGTTCACTTTTCATAGAAATTAATTAAAATATGTTTAAAAAAAAAGAAAAAAAGAAAAACTTAAGTATAGTCAGTCATAGCCCTAATTATAAGTAAATGAAATGTTAAAGCTCTATAGATGATCAATCATATCATTATCAGTCAAAGATGAGTCTTTATTGAAGCGCTGAAACACCACAACACCCAGACATGCTCTAAAATCCTCTTAGCATACTATCATACTCATATGAGATTTATTTATTTATTTTCCATTTGAAACATTACCGTACTAATTTGTAAATGTTACCAGAAAAGTCATTGACCTTAAAAGCTTTAATTAGATAACAAGATTTAAAAAATAATAATAAAAAAAACCTTTAAATGAATCCTATTAAAGGTGCACTTTGTTTAAAAGTGGACCACTTGGATATTTTAAAGACACTTAAGAAACACTTCAGGATATTGTCATGTAACAGATATGGAATTAATTAGTAATGCTGATTAACTAGAGACTAATAAAGATGGCATGGGCACAAATTATTTGTGTGTTACATTAAGATGCCCTGTAAATGATTAATGTACGGATTGTTAATGTACGGCTCTGGCCGAGATTAATTCTTGTTCGAGGGGAGAAAAAACAAGATGCAAAGTCCTGTATTTGCATATAAGGCCAAGTTCTCTGCGAATCAAAACACCGTGAACATCATGAGTCTCCTTCATCCAGATCACTGCTCTTGTTTTAGTGTGTGTGTGTGTGTGAGTGCTATTTCAGTTTCCAGGCGCACACAGGGAGCACAGAAATGGCTTTATGATAGAGGAAGACTTCCCTGAAGCGAGGTGAAGAGTGTGTCACTTCCCCCCTGAGGAGCCTCATCATGCAGAGTGTGTATCTCTGGACGGATCTGCAGCACTACGAGTGGACTTTCAGCACTTCTCACGATTCAAAACATTTCTGTTACCCGAGGACATGGCGATAAAACTCGCCCAAAGACACGAAATTAAACTCCTACAATCTCCTCTCTCTCACCCGAGGCGAGCCGAGCTCTGTTTACGTCTGGGAATTGTCTTTGTCCGGACGATCGGCGTGCCGATAGCGTCCGTGCTAGCTGTTGAATGTTATTTTCCTCTGCTCGGTGTTGTGTGATGTTTATTTTTGCGTCTGTGTTTTTAGAGATAGAAGCATTCGTTCCCTTGAGCCTTGTCTCAAACCGCCGAGCTCGTCCCTGCTATACCTTCAAGAACTATGACCGTTCTAAAAGTCTGTATGCTCCCATCCATCATGAGCACACACCCACACACACCCACACACACACACAAATAAAGGTAGGACTGGCATTTTTTTTTCTTCCAGACCACAAAGAGTTTTTTCCTTTAGCCAAAAACAAAAGAAACGCACACTGAGGGAGTCTGTGCTCCTTTTTTTGTTCGCCCGCTGTTGGTTGATTTATGGCGCCCTGTGCGTTATTGCATTTACATCATATCGCCGTTTTGATTTATCACTCGCAGCTCTGTCAAGGCTCTCCACGCTCGCCTTTTTGTGTGTGTGTGTGTGTGTGTGTGTGTGTGTGTGTTTCACTCATTCTTTCAGCACAAGGCTCAGGCACTGTCACTGCACCACACCAACCTTATATACACCACATTCATCTCTGAAACAAAGAGCCGTAGAGTACACAAAGAGCCTGTACACTGTACACTCAATATTTAATATATATTTAATCGTTCCACTGAATATCAGGGTGCAGTATAGAAGAGTGTGTGTGTGTGTGAAGGGAAAAGCAAATTTTACTCAGAAATGAATAGGAAATCAATATTTCACACTTTTCCAAGGACTCGTGCAGGACGATGTGAATATACTGCACCCGATGGTCAAACAGGTCCTATAAATCTCCTGAGTATAATGTCCGATAAATACATCAAGGGAGGCTGTTTCTTTTTCCCTAAATAGACCAAGTCCAGGCATCCGTTAGCGAAGAATTTACAGTATTTATATACACTGCCCGGCCAAAATAAATAAATCAATCAATCAATAAAAAATATGGGTCAAATTATTGCCTTGCATTATGTACTGTATTGAAAACAATTACGGAGATTTGAATGTGCTGGAATTGGGTTAGGAACCCTATAACACATTATCAAAACCTGTGCTGCACCGTCACCTTGGTGAAAGAAACATGGTTGGAAAAAATCATGGATGGAGATTTACAGTATCAACAATACAACCCAGAGCTATGTTTAATAGTGAAAGTTAGAGCATTTCCATATGCACACACATGATGTGTTGAGAACTCACAGGATTGGGGATAAACAGCTGTGGGTCCATAAGAAAAACACTTGTTAGTGAGACTCAACAGAAAAAAGAGCCAGGGAGCATAAAGATCTGACTTTGGAGCGACGGAAAGAGTCCCAGACTGAGCCTATTCCAGAGTGACGTGTGCGTCAGGGTAAGAAGGGAAGCGCATGAAGTGATGCTCCCATCATGCATAGTGTCCACTGTACAAGCCTCTGGAGACAGTGTTATGATCTGGGGTCGCTTCAGTCGCTCAGGTCGAGACTCAGCAACGTTATGTGGCGATAAAATAAAGTCAGCTGACGACCCGAATGTACTGAATGACCAGGACATCACATCTATGGACGTTTTCTTCCCTGATGGTACGGGAAACCTTCCAGGACTCAGATTGTGAAAGAGTGGCTCTGGGAACATGAGGAATCATTTTCAGACATGAATTAACCACCACACAGTGCACCGTATTCCACTCTGTGACTTTTTTTTCCGAGGAGCAAACGCCATCAGATCAAAGAGCATGTTTTGATTTATCAGTCCAGTGTCCTGTGGCTTATTTTCCAAAGTCAGGTTCACAAACGTAGTGCCTAGCATATCACGCTAAAAAGTCGCTAAGCGACTAAATAACTAGTTATAATGAAACTAAAGTAATGGGAACAAATATTTTACTGCGACAGACTGTCATCATCTACACCTGTTTCTCACTGGCGTGTTCCTTAAGTTAGGTTTCTAGTTTTTTGTTTTAAGCTTGAATGAATCATAGGTCACTGTGATTGGAAAAAAAAATAATAATAATAATTTCCCTGAAACTGCTCAGGTACAGGGACTTGACTGAAAAGTAGGGACAAAAGAGTCCTTCAGGAAGTCTACAGAGCTATTCATCAACGCTACGTTAAAAATCCAGGAAAGTCTGGCTCTTTGGTGTGAAGGGAGGTTCGCAGTAAGTAAGTATGAATCCCAGGTGGGAATCAAACCCCATTCTTCCACAAGACAAGCAGAGATACTCCCAGTGAACTAGCAGGGCCGGTATTTCCCAATGTAAGTGATAAAAAGCACACTATAGTGAGTTCCTCGGTTTGTCATTATAGTCATGTTGGTTTGGTTATAAGGTTCCACCCTTTTTACAGAGCTTGCAATCTTTATATAGGAAACATGTGCTTCCAAGCGGGACAAGCAAATATCTTGCTGTCCAGTAAACAGAGATATTTGTTTTCTGTGCAAAAACCTGTCTGTCCATACTCCCTTTCATCCCACGAGACACACAGTGTCCAAGTGGAATCTAAAACGACATATTAAATGTTTGTTGTCTTATGAGCATTCATCATTCCTTCTATTAAAACGCTTGAATCTGCCATAAAAGCCAGGAGAAGCCATGCATCACTGTACTAATACTGGCACTGTATCCTGGGGTTCAAATGAGATTTTCAGGAACACTGTTCAGTCCAACAGAAACAGTTAACCTTAGATGATTAATCAGGGAGATGTGGCAGGGAGATATTTGTGAATGTGACTCATATACAATGCCTGGTCTTAAACCAAGTCATTGCTTCAGAAGGGTCAAATTATTGCCACGAATCAAGCAAAGAAAACAACTAAGGAGATTTGAAATTTGTAGAATTGGGTTAAGAATTGTCTGACGCATCATTAAAAACTGCAGGAATAGTATTGGGACCGTCAACGTCATGGAAGAAATGTGATTAAAAGTATAATAATAATAATAATAATAAAAAAACGGCGATCACTTAAACGCTTGGAGAAGTTGCATAGTTGAAAATGGGCAGAGTTTGGAAATCTGAGCTCTTACACACACAGTGTGATGAGAACTCACACATATAGTGATTTGGTCTAAACAGCTGTGTGTCCATAAAAAAAAAAAAAAAAAAAAAAAATTATTAGTTTGCTAGGGAGCACAAAGATTTGTTTAAGACTAATGTTTAAGATTATTATACTGTACTTTGCTATCGATCCATCTACAGTAGGAACCTCAGTAGTCCAGTTAGGGACTGTGGAGGCTAATGGTGATTACCGTTGTATTTATTCCCATCTTACGACCGTGGTGGGACCTCCAGTCAACATTCACACACTGCAGGCAATTTGGGAACGCCACTTAGCTTAATCTGCATGTCTTGCATATTGTGGGAGTAAAACTGAGAACCCAGAGGAAACCCACCAAGCACGGGGAGAACATGCAAACTTAGGTGCAAGGTGACAGTGCTATGCACTAAGCCACTGTGCTGCTAAACATTCACTAGCGTACCTAAAACAAGCTCAAATACATTTAGGCTACAAAAAAAAAAAAAAAAGAACTTTGCTAACTGGTAGTCCCTGGTATCGCTTTCCCATGATCCCGTTTGGAGTGCAGCTGATATCGCTAAAGATGTAAGTGGTGTAATGAGCATTGTTAACAAATGAAAGAAGTTCAGAGTGTGGTATTTAATTCACTAATTTGCATTAATTATTCTGTGGTATTAGCAGAATAGCTTGCTGCTAACTGCTATAATTTTAGCTCTTTTGACCTTCTACTATAATTTTAGGGCTTGAGAGGTTTCTTCACCTGAGGAGGAATATTCAAATTCCTTCACTGTTTGAAACCTGCACCATGTGAAAGTGTTTTATGAAATACGCCAAGACCACACGACTCATACAACATTCAGCGAAAAACACAATATAGCCCTAAGACTGGCAGACAGACGGTTATGTATCACATCAGAAATCCGCAGAGCAGGTAGATGGAGGAGCGTGGCGAAATAAAGTGACACAGTAAGATGAATACTTCCTCCTCCCTTCTCCCCATGCCTCAGTGTCAGACTCATTGTTTTCAATAAAGTGTCACGGCAGCCCATTATATAATCGCATTTGGGATTTGGGGACCGTGGGTTTGATGCAATCAATGGTTATTAGAATCAGCCTGTATTGATTGAAAGCAGAGAGACGATATGATCTCTCCATCTCCAAGACATGGTGCTTGGCTTAGATCATAATCTCCTCCTGCTCCTGATTGGCATTAATAGGCCCATGTGTAGCCAAGGGACATGGGTGGAGATCATTTTTTACCCCTAATAGTATAACTGTACGCTGCCCTCGCATCCATTAGGGTTTAAAGAGGGGGAGAGAAGGAGGGGCGCTGCAGGCGGGGACACGATCTGGGAAAGTTAGGCAAACACTATGAAGACATGGCTTGTGTAAGTATTCTTGCTGGTACCGCAATAACATGTCAGACTGCTTCTCCATTCACGCGCACGTGCGAGCGTTCGCGAGTTGTGCCAGAGCCGTGCTGCATTTTCACAAGGTGACATTTAAAGGACAGTTTCACACACTGCAGTTCAGCAGCCGTGAGCCGCTGACACATTAAAGACTTTATTAGGCATGCAGCATGCATTCAAGAGCCAGCTACTGCAAACTGTGCACGCACACACACACAAATGTGTGCTTGGGACAAGCTGATGTGTGCGTTAGAGTACAGTGACAGTATCACGCCTCTATGAAGTGAGATAGAGTCTAACAGCCGGCATATAAATACACAGATCAGAGAGTCGTATTCAGGGATGAGGTAAGCGTGTGTAGGGCAGATTTAACACGCAAAGTGCACACATCTGTATTCAGATCTCACCTTGTTCAGAATTCATGAGGGTTAAATACGCGTGTGTTCGGGGGAGGGTAAGTAAAACAGAGGTGTGACCTTTTAAACGCCGTTTGAGGTCAATATTATATACACATATATGCATGTAATACTATACTATACTAATATAGATTATATATAATCCATCCAGCCATACATCTAGGAACTTCTGTACTCCAACCAGGGACCATGTAGGCCAATGGTGATCATTGTATTTATTTATTTATTTATTTATTTCTTTATTTCTATTTCTATACAAATTGGTATCTGTATTGCAAGACGACAGTGCTAACCACGAAAGAAGTTAAATTACTTAACGTTATTATGCGCACAAGTAAATGTCTGAGCATGATAAAGACAAAAAATACAAGATATAGTTTGCATTGTGACTTAGTCTATACTGCTTTATCCTGTATGCAGGGTTGCGGGGGGGCCTGGAGCCTATCCCAGGAGGCTTAGGGCACGAGGCAGGGTACAACCTGGATGGGGTGCCAATACATTGCAGGGCACACACACATTCACACACTCAGACTACAGGCAATTTGGGAACGCCAGTTAGCTTAATGTTCATGTCCTTGGACGGTGGGAGGAAACTGGAGTATCTGGAGGAAACCCACCAAGCACGGGGAGAACATGCAAACTCAGAAAACAGAACCAAGATGGGAATCGAACCCGGACCCTGGACAAAGTGCTAACCACTAAGCCATCGTGCTGCCCAAGTGCCATGTTATACGCTGATAAATAAATCTGTGACAAAACTTTGTGTTAAAATAAACCAATGTGTCGTTGTTCATGTGATCATTAGGACTATGACTATATATACAGCTACATACAAGCCTCCTATAGCCTGAACATGCCTGACTTCCCTCTCGAATCGACGAAATCCATGTAATATTGACGACATAACAATTGGACTCTGAATACAGACCACAGTGCAGATGTTTCCTCCAGGGCCATTGCTCTTAAACTGTATAGTCAAAGTGGTCTGTATTATTATTATTATTATTATTATTATTATTATTACATCCAGTACTATCAAAGATCTTGATCTATGTTTGACTGGTGACTTAAATTGAAATAGGTTTAATCCAAACTCAAAAACAAGTCAGTGTGGAAATAATTTTGAATTCTGTGATTCTTTTAGTCATAGTCTACCTGAGCCTCCAATAACCAACTGGAATCCATATTAACTTAAACACATCTCCTGTTATACTGAACTTCCAGTCTCTTACTCTTACGTACAGTATGATGCTGATCAGTCCCTGCTATCCGTTATCACCCAGATGAGGATGGGTTCCCTGTTGAGTCCGGTTCCTCTCAAGGTTTCTTCCTCAGGGAGTTTTTCCTTGCCACCGTCGTCCTCGGCTCGCTCATCAGGGACAATCTGATCATTCTGATTCATACATGTTCACATTCCATACAAACTCAAATAATTATTTCGATTATGTACAGTAAAGCTGCTTTGCGACAATGTCGATTGTTAAAATCGCTATACAAATAAAATTTAATTGGATTTAATTTGAACGAAAATGCATTTTGTTGATGAAACATTCTATTAATTAAAAAAAAAAGCTGTCTAGGTTCCATAATAAGTCATAATGCTTTCAGACACATGTAAATAATAAACAAGGTTTTAACAGAGCTTTTACATAATCTCTGACACTAATGTTAAATATGCCCTCCTGTGTGTCAGGGTGTGTGCTGTGCTGGGGAAAATTTGTGCGGATGTACTAGTAGTATATAAATCAAGTTGCTCTCGGCAGAAGAAGTAGTGATTTTACGTTACTGGTTTAAAGAAAAGGAGGAATAGTGCCGAGAGTCTGTGTGTGTTACAATTTCACTGGTGAACAAAGTCATCCCTGAGGATTCATCTCGCCTGTGTAGCACAGAATAAAGTTGTAGCTGGAGAAATGTGCCATTCTCTCATGACTGCTTTGAGGTGTGTGTGTGTGTGTGTGTGTGTGTGTGTGTGTGTGTGTGTGTGTACTGCGGCATGCAGCAGAAGCGCTCCTGTTCCCAGGGTCTCTCATTAGAACGAGGCACCATCAATTGGGCTGAGGAGAGCAATCACTACACACTGCAGTCTTACAGAGTCAGTGCGCACGCACGCGCACACACACACACACACACACACACACACACACACACACACACACACACACACACACACACACACACACACACGCAAATAAAAGCCATGATCACACATTAATTGTCTCTGTAATGAACTCTTCTGCTCACAGTGCATTGTGGGCATTTTGTGCGTACACCGTGAACGCAGTAGGTGCTGATGCATCATCAACAACAGCACGGTGTAATGAAGCGAAGTAACTGTTTCCACCTGGAAGTTCATTATTTCCCTATAACAGCACGCCCTGAAGCGTTTTATGCATCTTAGAGCATGGCAGTCAGCCCTGATCACATTTATTTATTTATTTATTTATTTATTTATTTATTAGAAGCAAGACACTTTGTACTTGTTTGTCTGTTTATTGTTACATTTAATGCTGCGGAACAACAGAGAAACAAGTTCACTTGCACTATAGCAGTTATAAACAGTCGTTCCTTTTGCCAGGCTCATTTCTGTCTTTTTCTTAAACTTAATACAATAATCCAGTTTTTTGTTCTGGCCACGTCTCTGCTTTTGTCCGCTTGTTGATTTGTTACCTGGTCATGTTCATCGTGTTGCATCGTGTTACACGTTAGAATCTGACTCATTTAGTTATGCTCTGTGATAATTTGGGTTAGGTATAATGTTTAATTAATTATCTTGGATATACCCAGTTATTAGTTCCTTTAGTCATGAACAATATTCAAGTTTGTTTATGTGTACACAGTGATGAATTTGTTTAGGTGTACCTAATAATTTCTTTCTTTACATATATCCTATGATTAGTTTATTTCAGTTTATTTTCCGATTGTTTAGGTTTATCCAGTTAACAGTATGGTTAATCATAGCCAGTAATTAGTTTGTTCAGATGTACTTGTGATCAGTTTACATAGATATAAGCAATTAATGGTTAATTATACTCAGTTTGTTTAGGCTCACTTAGGCACAACCAATGATTAGTTTACTTTGGTACACCCAGTGATTAGTTTGTTTATGTACACCCAGTGATTAGTTTGTTTATGTACACCCAGTGATTAGTTTGTTTATGTTTTCTCAGTGATTAGTTTGTTTATGTTTACTCAGTAATTAGTTTGTTTATGTACACCCAGTGATTAGTTTGTTTATGTTTTCTCAGTGATTAGTTTGTTTATGTTTACTCAGTAATTAGTTTGTTTATGTACACCCAGTGATTAGTTTGTTTATGTTTTCTCAGTGATTAGTTTGTTTATGTTTACTCAGTGATTAGTTTGTTTATGTTTACTCAGTAATTAGTTTGTTTATGTACACCCAGTGATTAGTTTGTTTATGTTTACTCAGTGATTAGTTTGTTTATGTACACCCAGTGATTAATTTACTTAGGTACACCCAGTGATTAGTTTGTTTATGTTTACTCAGTAATTAGTTTGTTTATGTACACCCAGTGATTAGTTTGTTTATGTACACCCAGTGATTAGTTTGTTTATGTTTACTCAGTAATTAGTTTGTTTATGTACACCCAGTTATTAGTTTGTTTATGTACACCCAGTGATTAGTTTGTTTATGTACACCCAGTTATTAGTTTGTTTATGTACACCCAGTGATTAGTTTGTTTATGTACACCCAGTGATTAGTTTGTTTATGTTTACTCAGTAATTAGTTTGCTTACGTACACCCAGTGATTCGTTTACTTAAGTACACCCAGTGATTCGTTTACTTAAGTACACCCAGTGATTCGTTTACTTAAGTACACCCAGTGATTCGTTTACTTAAGTACACCCAGTGATTCGTTTGTTTATGTACACCCAGTGATTAGTTTGTTTATGTACACCCAGTGATTAGTTTGTTTATGTACACCCAGTGATTAGTTTGTTTATGTACACCCAGTGATTAGTTTGTTTATGTTTACTCAGTAATTAGTTTGTTTATGTACACCCAGTGATTAGTTTGTTTATGTTTACTCAGTAATTAGTTTGGTTAGGTACACCCAGTGAATCATTTGGTTACTTACATCCAGTAATTAGTTTGCTTACGTACACCCAGTGATTCGTTTACTTAAGTACACCCAGTGATTAGTTTGTTTATGTTTACTCAGTAATTAGTTTGTTCATGTACACCCAGTGATTAGTTTGTTCATGTACACCCAGTGATTAGTTTGTTCATGTACACCCAGTGATTAGTTTGTTTATGTTTACTCAGTGATTAGTTTGTTTATGTTTACTCAGTGATTAGTTTGTTTATGTACACCCAGTGATTAGTTTGTTTATGTACACCCAGTGATTAGTTTGTTTATGTACACCCAGTGATTAGTTTGTTTATGTACACCCAGTGATTAGTTTACTTAAGTACACCCAGTGATTAGTTTGTTTATGTTTACTCAGTAATTAGTTTGTTTATGTACACCCAGTGATTAGTTTGTTTATGTACACCCAGTGATTAGTTTGTTTATGAATACCCAGTGATTAGTTTGTTTATGTTTACTCAGTAATTAGTTTGTTTATGTACACCCAGTGATTAGTTTGTTTATGTTTACTCAGTAATTAGTTTGTTTATGTACACCCAGTGATTAGTTTGTTTATGTTTACTCAGTGATTATTTTGTTTATGTACACCCAGTGATTAGTTTGTTTATGTATACCCAGTGATTAGTTTGTTTAGATACACCCAGTGATTAGTTTTTTTAGGTACACCCAGTGATTAGTTTTTTTAGGTACACCCAGTGATTAGTTTACTTAGATACACCCAGTGATTAGTTTTTTTAGATACACCCAGTGATTAGTTTTTTTAGATACACCCAGTGATTAGTTTACTTAGATACACCCAGTGATTAGTTTTTTTAGATACACCCAGTGATTAGTTTGGTTACTTACACCAAGTGATTAGTTTACTTAGATACACCCAGTGATTAGTTTGTTTAGATACACCCAGTGATTAGTTTTTTTGGTACACCCAGTGATTAGTTTGGTTACTTACACCAAGTGATTGATTTATTTAGATACACCCAGTGATTGGTTTGGGTAATTACACCCAGTGATTATTTTGTCTAATTATACTCAGTGATTAGTTTGTTTAGATACACCCAG
>JAAGKR010009159.1:0-15488 GCA_011419295.1 Clarias macrocephalus | reverse complement strand
TTATGTTTTCTCAGTGATTAGTTTGTTTATGTACACCCAGTGATTAGTTTGTTTATGTTTACTCAGTAATTAGTTTGGTTACGTACACCCAGTGAATCGTTTGGTTACTTACATCCAGTAATTAGTTTGCTTAGGTACACCCAGTGATTAGTTTGGTTACTCACACCCAGTGATTAGTTTTTTTAGATACACCAAGTGATTAGTTTACTTAGATACACCCGGTGATTAGTTTTTTAGATACACACAGTGATTAGTTTGTTTAGATACACCCAGTGATTAGTTTGTTTAGATACACCCAGTGATTAGTTTTTTTTAGGTACACCCAGTGATTAGTTTGTTTAGATACACCCAGTGATTAGTTTGGTTACTTACACCAAGTGATTAGTTTACTTAGATACACCTAGTGATTAGTTTGTTTAGATACACCCAGTGATTAGTTTGTTGGGTAATTACACCCAGTGATTATTTTGTCTAATTATACTCAGTGATTAGTTTGTTTAGATACACCCAGTGGTTAGTTTTTTTAGATACACCCAGTGATTAGTTTGGTTACTTACACCAAGTGATTAGTTTACTTAGATACACACAGTGATTGGTTTGGGTAATTACACCCAGTGATTATTTTGTCTAATTATACTCAGTGATTAGTTTGTTTAGATACACCCAGTGATTAGTTTGGTCACTTACACCAAGTGATTAGTTTACTTAGATACACCTAGTGATTAGTTTGTTTAGATACACCCAGTGATTAGTTTGTTTAGATACACCCAGTGATTAGTTTGTTTAGATACACCCAGTGATTAGTTTGTTTAGATACACCAAGTGATTAGTTTGGTTACTTACACCCAGTGATTAGTTTACTTAGATACACCCAGTGATTAGTTTGCTTAGATACACCCAGTGATTAGTTTGCTTAGATACACCCAGTGATTAGTTTGTTTAGATACACCCAGTGATTAGTTTTTTTGGTACACCCAGTGATTAGTTTGGTTACTTACACCAAGTGATTAATTTATTTAGATACACCCAGTGATTGGTTTGGGTAATTACACCCAGTGATTATTTTGTCTAATTATACTCAGTGATTAGTTTGTTTAGATACACCCAGTGATTAGTTTTTTTAGATACACCCAGTGATTAGTTTGGTTACTTACACCAAGTGATTAGTTTACTTAGATACACCCAGTGATTGGTTTGGGTAATTACACCCAGTGATTATTTTGTCTAATTATACTCAGTGATTAGTTTGTTTAGATACACCCAGTGATTAGTTTGGTCACTTACACCAAGTGATTAGTTTACTTAGATACACCTAGTGATTAGTTTGTTTAGATACACCCAGTGATTAGTTTGTTTAGATACACCCAGTGATTAGTTTGTTTAGATACACCCAGTGATTAGTTTGTTTAGATACACCAAGTGATTAGTTTGGTTACTTACACCCAGTGATTAGTTTACTTAGATACACCCAGTGATTAGTTTGCTTAGATACACCCAGTGATTAGTTTGCTTAGATACACCCAGTGATTAGTTTGTTTAGATACACCCAGTGATTAGTTTTTTTGGTACACCCAGTGATTAGTTTGGTTACTTACACCAAGTGATTAATTTATTTAGATACACCCAGTGATTGGTTTGGGTAATTACACCCAGTGATTATTTTGTCTAATTATACTCAGTGATTAGTTTGTTTAGATACACCCAGTGATTAGTTTTTTTAGATACACCCAGTGATTAGTTTGGTTACTTACACCAAGTGATTAGTTTACTTAGATACACCCAGTGATTGGTTTGGGTAATTACACCCAGTGATTATTTTGACTAATTACACCCAGTGATTAGTTTGTTTAGGTACACACATTGGTTAGTTTGTTTAATTACACCCAGTGATTTCTTTGTTTAATCCTACCCAGTGATTGGCTTGTTTAAGCACACTCAGGGAATTCTCCAACACAGCACACCCTAAAGTCTTTTATTCTATATTTAAAATACTCTGCACTTCATTTTCCAATCACTCCTCCTTGACTCACACAGCATGCATACACACACATATTCAGACAGTAATTCACTCTCGCGCATTGAATATGCAGTGTTTGATATAAACTTCATCAGAATCTGTCGACAGTCGTGTTGACTCAGTCACACTCTGTGATAATGTGATGTTTCTGTTTAATGGAATAATTGAGGTTGTGTATGTTTTATTGACTCTGTGAACACAGACAGTGCAGCCAGACATCTACAGCCTCTTCTCTCTCTCTCTCTCTCCTACAAACCCCTCCGACCCTCAGCCCCCTCCCCAGACTGTTGAGCAATCAATAAGACTCGGTTTTGCCAAATTTAAATACAAATGAAGCATTGGTTTAACCGTGGACGTGCAATTTGAATATTAGAGAGGCGTCTGGGAGAAATTTGATTTATTTTCTACCATCTGATGGATTTTTCCGACAGCCTCTCTCTCGCACTCTCTCTCTCTCTCTCTCTCTCTTTGTGATGAGCACATATTTGAGTTGAGAATTGGAAACGGTGCAACCTTCTCCATCACGCCGCTGATTATACACAGTGATTAAGTGAGCTTCAGTACACAGTGGCGAGCTGACGGAGAGATCCTCAGGGTACACACATGAAAGAGAGGAAGAATAGAGAGTGCATGGCAGAACACTACATGATATATCCGCGGCCTACCTTCAGTTTTGATCTGAGGGTAGAATTCATTTTGCTTCTTTAATGAAAAAAGGATTTGTGAAGTTTACAATTAAATTAAATTTGTCTAAGAAACAAATTCCAAACTTAAGCCTTTATCAAAATGAGATATATCAGATTTGCAGCGCACACCTTAAGAGCACGTCTGGATCTGCACGTACTGACCATGTTCAGTGGTTTATACCGTAAGTCCATGGTTTACCCCATGGGGTTGATCTTTTGACATTTTCTATAGCATCACAGTATAAGCAGCATGTGCAAATAAATATCTAATTGCTTCACTTCCAAACAGTTTTGATTGCTTTTAATGTATTTTCAGTATAAACATTGTTTTAATACATATCTAGTCTTTAACCATACTTGTGTACCTGTAACCTTTTTATTATTATTTTTTTTTTTTGCTCTTGTAAACATCATCCTTCAATTTAAATGCTAATGAGCGACCCCATTTGTAATTTCATAGTTTAGTGTTTGGTTACCATAGTTACCACAAATTACTCTAAGCCATGTGATGTAATGGGAATTTTTTCTTCTTTCCTTCCGTGCATCAATCTAGGAACCTCTGTAGTCCAACTAGAGACCATGAAGGCCAATGGTGGCCATTGGATTCATCCCCATTTTGTAAATGTGAAGCGGTCTAGGAAAACATGGATGTCGCTGGACAAGAGACAAAAAACAGTAAAAAATTTTGGATTTTGAGCATTAAAAAAAAAAGTAATATATTTTACTAAATCTGTAAAGAAATGCTTTAAATCGAATCTTGCCCAGGTTTCCATGTTAGTTAATTAAGGAACAGGTTTAACAAACATTTTGGATGCAAAATAGAAATAACCGTAGGCTATGAATGACAGCAGGTTTATAGACAGATACAGTTTTCAGGGTCACATCCAATATTTAAATTTTTAATGTATTATATATTAAAATAAATCTAAGTGAATAGCGCCATCTCTGGGTGGTGTCTCTCGGAGTTAGCGTCTGACCAGAATCTTTAAACGTAATTCGCTCTTTTTGTTCATTTTTGGTGATAAGCAGAGATGTTTTACATGTGTGTGTGTGTGTGTGTGTGTGTGTGTGTGTGTGTGTGTGTGTGTTTGTATATGTATGCGTGTGCCTGAGGCTGTCTTCACGCTCATTCCCGACCTGATCTTCAGCCTTGAGCACCTTAAACAGAGAGCAAATGAAGGAGAACCTTGTGCAATCAAGCCCTCCCCCCCCATACACACACACACACACACACACACACACACACACACACACACACACACACACATCTCAACCCTACAACCTTTATGAGAATCACACTCATCCCATGTTTCTTTACTTTCTCTTCCTCTTCCCTCCAATCCTTAATTTTCTCACGTGTGTCCTTCACGTCCCTCATGCTTCCCTCAAGTTTCTGCTACAGGCGCTCTGCAGCGCATGCTAATATTTAAATAGCAGGTTCTACACGGCACGTCCGTTGCGAGTGTCGTCATGATGTGAACATTGTGTAAAGTGCCAGTCCACCGGTTTTCCTTCCTTTGATCACTTTTGGTATGTCCTGACCACTGCACACCAGGAACATCTCACAAAGAGCTGCAGTCCTGGAGTTGCTCTGACTCAGTCCTTTAGCCATAACAATCTGGCCCTTGTCAAAGTCACTCAGATCCTCACGCTCGCCCATTTTTTCCAGCCGCCACTGTAAGGAGATATTAAAAATAAGGGCCACTGTGATGGCTAGACAACTGGATCACTGCAGCTCTTGTGAGATGTCCCTGGTCTGCAGTGGTCAGGACTTACCAAAAGTTATTCAAGGAAGGAAAACCTGTGAACTGGAGGACGGGCCATGGGTGGCCGAGGTGTACTGTTGCACATGGGGAGTGAAGGCTGGCCCGTGTAGGCTGATCGTATAGAAGAGGTAGTGTAGATCAAATTGATGAAAAGGCGTCACCGTGAAGGGGCGATCTACTCAATATTAGGCGTGTGGTGATTAAGTAGGTGTATATGTGTGCCAATATCTTTTTAAATCTGACTTAGTTTTTATTTTTTGTGCCTCATCAGGAAATCCCACATGAAATTTTCCCACTGGCCTCTGTTTCCTAGCGGCCTAACAAACTGCAAACCACATCATATTTTCAATGACATCACTTATTCCTAGGATACCACGCTGCACCAAGTCTTCCTCGTAAATTCATCAGAACAGGGTCTGGGGTAACTCAGTGGTTAAGGCATTGGACTATGTTTTGGAAGGTCCCAGGTTCAAATCCCACAACTACCAAGTTGTCCCAGTTGGGCCCTTTACCAAGGTCCTTAACCCTCAACTGCTCAGATGTATAACGAGATAAAAATGTAAGTGGCTCTGGATAAGAGAGTCTGCCAAATGACTAAATGTAAACAAATATGAGGGAAGTTATGATGATGTCAAACTAGGTTTGGGTTGGAAAGAAAATATCGGACGGTGTAAGAAAATATATTTTGTTGTTATTTTCTTTTTTATCATCACTGATAACGTTTTGGCTAGTTAGGGTTTTTTTTTTTTTTGTAGAATTACTACACATTTTTACCACACATTTATATCACGGGTTGCTATTACTTTTTGTTATTGCATATGTAAGCTGTAATCGGTGGCTTACCTTGATATTTCTGATATGATTTAAAGGCATCAACATCCACCAGCCATCGATTGCTGCAATCGATTTAACCTCGGAAGACAGAACTCAGACTTTATGACCTCAGTGTGATCAAGCCTGGGAAAAAAAAATGAGTGTGAAAAAAAATAAACCCCCATGTTTGTCTTTTGTCAGCAGCAGTCTAGCCAGCTAACGAGTTATAATACGTGCAATGATGGTTCATACTGTAGAGTGTAATATAATTACATATCATTAGTAATAATTGTATACACATCTACTGCATTCACCCCTGATGTTGTGAGCGGCCATGTTTATTTGACATCATACTGTATGTTGAACTCGGACATGAGGAGACCTTCGAGTTCTCTTTTGTTTTTCCTAGTTGGAGGATGGAAATTTTAATTGACAAATCATTGGAATTTCACTGGAATTTCACACACTCACTCAAAGTCTCACTCCGAGCTTTGCTCTAGTGATGATTCTCGCTTTGTCCCATCTTTTTTTTTTTTTTTCCATCTTATGCTTTAAATGATTCTTGTTTAAGAGTTTGTGACTGCTTGCTGCTTTTCAACAAAAATACAAAGGCTGTACTAAAAGTAATGCATAACTTTTTAATTAACTGACATAGGTTGTTGAAATCTCGAATGCTCTCAAAAAAAAATAAAAAATCAACTTTGTCACAGTTGATGGTCTCCCGCTGTGTTGTTTCTATTTAATGCTGGTTTCTCGTTCTTTACACTTCTTCATCCATCTGTGCACATTGCTCCTGTCAATGGTGTCGTCTCCGTGAACATTCCGTAGCGCCGTGGGAGACCATCATCTGCGACAAAAAGGATTTTGAAAGAGGTTTCAAGAGTTGGCTTCACCAAAGGTGCAAATGCAAGGCTTGTGTTTGAGACCATGTTGAGTAGTACCTTTGCATAAAGGAAGAGTTACTCTACCAACATGTGCAATTTGAACTACCCATGTCAGATAATAAAAAAATAAAAAAAAAGTTCTACCCACTTTTGCATTACTTTATGTACAAACATACAAATGTCCAAACCTGAGTGGCGTTCTTGGCACCGCCATATTTTCTATCAAATTTACTCACTCACTCATTGTCTAGACCACTTTATCCTGTATACAGGGTCATGGGGCGCCTGGAGCCTATCCCAGGAGGCTTGGGGCATGAAGGAGAGTACAACCTGGACAGGGTGCCAATCCATCGCAGGGCACACACACACACACGCATACATACACACACTATGGGCAATTCGGGAACTCCAATTAGTCTAATCTACATGTCTTTGGACTGCGGGAGGAAACCGGAGAACACGGAGGAAACCCACCAAGCATGGAGAGAACGTGCAAACTCCGTGCACACAGAGACGGAATCGAACCAGGACCCTGGAGGTGCAAGGTGACTGTGCTAACTACTACACCAGCGTGCTACCTTCTATCAAATTCGGTTGCTTTTATTTCTCAAACTGTAACCAATTTCGTCCTTGACCAGGTGGTTACTATGGAGTATCAAACATTTTTGCAATTCAACATGTTCAAATCACATGTGAAGATTGTCTGGACTGTTCTATATGACACATCGACGTTGTGGACTGTCCCCTGACGATCATCATGCTGCTTGGTTTCATCATTTTCGGGGGTTGAAGGTCTTCCTGATGCCTCGTTGTCTTCCATTAATGTCCGGTCTTGAAGCGCGTGTGCCAATCCTCAAATGACTTGTTGCAGCATCGCCATAAACTTGCAGAATAATGTCAAGTTGCCCAGTTTTGCCCAGTTTCACAAAGAATTTCACGTTTGATCTTTGTTCTAACTTGCTGTCCATAATGAAATCGCAGACGCGTTAACGCACCAGTTGCAACTGCTGCTAACGCTCCCGATGTACACAGGGCGATGTCTTTTGGCACACTGACTTATGAAGATCGGTGGTTCCTGTGACTGTGATCTGTCGGCATGTTACAAAACTAGATGTATAGTCGCTTCCCTTGTTTGTTTGTTAGCTCCTACTCCATTTCTCTAAACCTTGGACCATGAAGTGGTGCGATGATGGAGTTGGATTCTTAGACCCCTAATACAGTCCTGATGTCTTTTGACACATCCGAAGGCTCAATTATCAATCCATTACTCTCTTACTGTATGGTGTGTATGTGCATGTGTGTGTGGTGGACCAGACTCGATGCCCTTGCAGCAGCGCTGAACAGAGACTTCGACAGTAAAACCAGTGAGCCATGAAGTGAGTGAGAAAGAGTGAAAGATTGACAGGAAGTGGTGGAGAGGGTCTCTGGGAGAGACTCCTGTCCATGTTAATGAGAATAAAGCAGAGTCACAGGAGTGCGGCTGTCCACCGGGTTGTTCGGAGCAATTCAGAGTCAATTGGGTGCGAAAGAAATAAATAAGTAGGTAATACAATTTATGGATGGCTGCCTTTGTCCTGAAGCCCTGATTACTGGGGTGGAGTGTCTCCTTCTGTGGACATGCACAAGGCCCTCACACACACACTGCAAATGTGAACTACATCCAATCTTTCTATTTATTCGCTAACCCTGGCCTTGTGGCCGGCGATGGGTGAGCATCCCATCCAGGGTGTACCCCACCTTGTTTCCCTCATGGTGTTAAAGCCTACAGGATCCAAGTGACACTGCAAAGATTTGTAATGTCTCAGGAGATCCTGTGTGAGGAACGACACCACTGAGGAATTGCTACTACTATTAATAATAATAATGATGCTGATAATAATAATAACAATAATAGTAGCTTTAACCAGGCGTCTAAACCACACCCCGGGATATGAAGAATCCCTTCACACAGGTGAAATAAATTGACTTCCGCTGACCCTGATCTTGAGTGGAGCACATTACATGCTTGGTGAACAGCATGCTGGCGTACCTCGCTCATGACTGACACGCCGAATGCCTCGGCGCCATGACTGCCTATCAATCAGCCCGCCTTTCCCTCAACTCAATTTCACCGATGATTGTGTTTGAACGGTTATTAAACCAAAACCGGAGCACGTGCCACTGTCATCAGGCGTGTGTGATGTGATGTGAGGTGATAAGATGTGATATAGTCATGGGAATCTCAGCAGTGGCAATAAATATTGCCACCCACGGTAATGACAGTAGCTGCTCACAGGTCAGAGGGTACGCATCTCCTAAGTTTCTGAAATATCATTTAAAAGTTTTGACAAGCATTTACCCATCTCTAACTATGGTTTACCCATCTCTGACTATTGGGGAGGGGTGTTTACCCGCATCTGACGACTATTTACAGCACTTGGACGAGCATTTACCCTGCTCTGACTAGCGTCTGCTTGCTTTTGACTAGTGGTTACTCATCTCTGACTAGTGGTTTACCCGCCTCTGACTAGGGTTTACCCGCCTCTGACTAGGGTTTACATGCCTCTGACTAGGGTTTACCCGCCTCTGACTAGGGTTTACCCGCCTCTGACTAGGGTTTACCCGCCTCTGACTAGTGTTTTCCCGCCTCTGACTAGTGTTTTCCCGCCTCTGACTAAGGTTTACCATCCTCTGACTAGTGTTTAACCGTCTCTGACTAGGGTTTATCCGCCTCTGACTAGTGTTTTCCCGCCTCTGACTAGGGTTTACCCGCCTCTGACTAGTGTTTACCCGCCTCTGACTAAGGTTTACCATCCTCTGACTAGTGTTTAACCGTTTCTGACTAGGGTTTATCCGCCTCTGACTAGTGTTTAACCGTCTCTGACTAGGGTTTACATGTCTGTGACTAGTGTTTACCCGCCTCTGACTATTGTTTACCTGCCTTTGACTAGCGTTTACTTTTTATTATCTGTTGTAATACACAGCGAACAGCCATAATATCACAAAGCATTAACGCATTAAAACAAATCACCAATTATATGACAGGATCATGGGCACCTAAGGCCCACCAAGGCCTGCTGGGGGAAAAGGCCAGCCCATCCTACAGAAAAGCCACTGTAGCACAAATATGTGAAAATTTCTGCAATGCAATGCTGGTCACAATAGAAAGGCACCAGACCAGCCAGTGCACCACAGCCCACCATGCACAGGGCCCGACAACCAAAGAACGAGCCTACTGTGTAAACTCCCTAGATCATAATCCCTGAGTGAGCACCCATATGAACTGGCGGACAAATTTGTCTGATCCAGTGGGGCAGAATCCCAGAATGCACATCATCCAACGTTTCCACTGTCAATGTCCTGGTATCAGACATCAGCACACCCCAGAGGTATTGTGGATCCAGGCCCCAAGACGCCACAAAGGGAACCTACACAATACTTTTGCATTGTAATGTTAAATAAAATTTCTCGTGTGCTTTTTGTTTGTTTGTTTGTTTTGGTGTTTAAATGAATTCTCCAGTGTGTAAAGCACTTTGCAATACATTTACGTCACCCAAAATATCTAAAATGTTGTTTATTTCATACCTCTTTTTTAAAAATGTATTCATGTATTAGATCGGCCCTTTGGGCATATGGGGTGCCCTGGGACTCTCAATTATCTACACACCCTTTTCGCAAATTAATCCTCCCTTCTGAGAATTCTCCCTCATCTGTTTCAGTTATCTGTCGGTTTCTGCTTGAGCATTTATACAAACCCTTATATTGTATGTCTGGGCAAACGATCTTAATAAGGATGCGCATGTGTTATTTTCGGATCAGGAGTGGGGGGTGTTTAAATTGTCTTCAAAAAACCCTAATCATCAAATGGTACACTGGAAACTGTTACAAAGGGTCTATTGACTCGTAAGAAACATTTCTATATGAATCAAAAGTGTAATCTTTCTTCTCACGGATCTTTGGGTACATTTCTAAAAAATGTTTTTTGGGAGTATCCCTGTCTCTCACCTTTTCACAGGACTCAATCATTAAAGGAATCATATTTGTTGGGTATTGATCTATGTTTGACTCCATGCCACTTTTTCTTGAATGACTTCTGGGACCTCCCCTTACACAAAGAAAATATATTTCTCTATATATTAACTGTCACTATATTAAATTATTTAATACACTGATCTACTGGTAAATTGAAAATATTTTATGAAGTTAATATTCCTCATTGCTACACTAACTGATACTAACTAATTATAAGAAAAATTATATTTAGAATAAAAAATATATTCATAATATACAGAATAATATATTGTGTTCATATATTACAATATGTAGAAAAATACATAATGAATTGCCGTTATATTAAAATATAGTCAAATGTATTTCTAAATGTATGAAATTTCATATTCAACAATATACTTCATAATATATTGAATTTGATTGAATATACTGTATACTGTATGTTCTTTTTTTTTTCATATTCTTATATGTTAATGTAGTTCAAACGAAATGAACTTTAATCAGAGCAAAAGTGAAAGACAAAGTAAAACTGTGTGTATAATCCTAAAGTTTCAATAATGTTTTTGTCTTAATTGCAATATATATATATATATCCATTCATATATTGCAATATACAATATATAAGCACTAATATACTAATATATAAGCTGCTATACATACAACATATAAGCACTAGTTTCCTATATATGTAATTGAAATTTGTATATTTTTACAATACATTTCCATATTTTTTTCCCCGTAAGGGTCATCTTGTGCATCAAACAAAGAAGTTCACTGTTAGTAAAACTGTTATTCAACCGCTGGATTTCTCCTCATACAATGGATGGCCGAGCATGGGCTGTGTACTTGTTGGACATTATATCAATGGGGAACTTTCAACTTCTCGTATACATGGATCTAGCATGAAAACTGCGAGTTTGTGGCATTTATTTATTCATTCATAATTTTTTTTTTTCTCTGTTTAACCTGTTATTTGGTTTTGCATCTTGTGCATGTAGTCTACCAGGGGTCGGTTGGGCTGGGTTGGATCAACACAGCTGCTTTTTGTTCTGAAGAAAGAAAAATACAATAAACTGTTGATAACACATTTTTTAAAATTTCTATTATAAAATGATTATTTGCATGCAATATATAAAAAAATTTTCTTTGCATTGCGATTTCTAAACAGTACTTGTCAGATTGCGATACATAGGGATAAAACACTCGATAATGTGCTGTTTTTTGTTGTTGTTGTTGTTGTTGTTGTTTTTTCCTCTAACGGCATGCCTCTAAGTGTTTCGTTCCATCCTTGTTTATCAGATACTGTAAATCAAGCAGCCTTTGGACACAAATAAAGCCGAGTAACATCTGTGACCCATAAATACTGCTAAAGGTTGAGCAGAGGGTCAGCCATATTTGAAATGTTTCTCCGTTTTTGCAGTATCAGCGTGTGAAACGGAGAGAGCGAAAAATCTATATATCTGATCCCAGATCAGCAGAGCCTACAGACCTTCGGCGGCAATATCGGTCCTGAAGCTGCTCTCAGATTTGCCGTGGTCACGCTTGGTGGACGGAGTGTGTGATATGTGGCTATATGGTACATCGATCGCAGTGGGAGTCAGTGGAGGTTAATAGGGAGCTGTGTGTGTTGGTGGTGTGATGGAGAGTTATGGCTTTTTCAAGCTACACAAGGGGGGGGGGGGGATGATTGGCAGCTTCGTTCAGGATGTAATTTTAATGGGTAATATTAAACAGCGGAGCTGCGGAGGGAAATAAAATTGCTCCGTGAGGTCTGACCAGGAAAGTCCTTTCAGAACATTCTACTGGGGAATAAAACGTGGAAAACAGAGAAAAGAAGAGGGAAAGGAAGAAGGAGGAAGAAGAGACGTGTTAAAAAAGACTTGACGGTCTGCTTGTCGTCCTTCTCCAAGAAACACTATCCACTCCATTTTTACATAAAAGACCTTTTGTGTGTTTCGTTTGTGATTGAGGGCGTTTGAGCGCCCTAAGGGGAGCTCTCTGTGGGGGGGGTGTGTATGTGGACAGGACACCGGTAATTCACTATAAACAAGAAAAACATCCAATCCAATCATTTCAGTCGCTCAAAGCACTGAGCCCACAAAAGCCGTACGTACCGGGAGCAAACCTGACACGTTCACAGTCGATTAAAGACAATGGGTGCAAACTGAAGATAAAGAGTCAGTCAGAATAACATAATAACACACACACTCTCTCTCTCTCACACACACACACACACACACTCATTCTGCAATTCCCTTCAATCCCCACTGCAACATTGATAAGCTCATGTCATTTTATTTCTCCCGCTCTAACCTACATTCGCGGGTGTAATCAAAATCAATAACGGCCCGAGGCCTGCGAAAGAAAAGCGAGCTAATAAGCTCATGTTAATGAGGCTGGCAGAAAGGTCAAGTCTAAACAAAAGAACCTCCTCACCCCCCAACATGCAAACACTTTCCTATTATAAATATTTAAGCATGATTACTGTTACAGGAGCAGGTAATTAAGCTGTCGCTGGAACGCAGCCTGATTGGGTCACTTGAATGAGGCCCCCCTCAGCTGCCTCTAATGTGCCCCCATTGTGGCAAAAACAATAAAATCCTTTCACCTTTGCCTTTTTTTTTTTTTTGGTTGTGTAAAGTAGTAGTGGCACACTATTGCAGAATGACTTGGAATTTCTGACCTACAACGAGGAGAAAACCTCTTAATTGGGAATTTCTCGAGAACTTGGGACAGGACGGACAAATCCCGAATTCAGCAAGCGACGGGAAATCAAAACTGTCAGGCATTGGAAAACATTGGCAATTTCACATTTCCCCCACAGTGCAGCGATTTCATTGTCTCATTAGAGTAAAAAAAATCAGATTTGACTCACTTCAGGCTTGTAAATCAAAATTCAAATTTTATTTGTGTATATGTGACAAATTGTAGTCGTCCTCCAGAGCCAAATCTCAAGCATATTTTTGCATTTTAAAATTGCATCTTTTATTTGAAATGAATGAGTGGACACATAAATACGCTGTGTTTTAAACCAGATGGTGCGAGCCAAGACGCATCAATGCGTACCGTTTTAGAAGACAGATGCATCGTCATGATGCGCGAATCTGTCCTCTGAATCTGTCCTTTTTTGATCTGAATGGAGGAATGTGGCTTGTGATGTGAACATACCCATTGAGATGCATTTTTCTACTTTTTTCTCATTTGCCATTTCCCTCAAAGTGTGTGTTGTGTGTGTGTGTGTGTGCGTGTGTTCATGCTCCAGCTGAAATTCTGTACATCTCAGATAATGCATTACAACACAAAAAAAGGAAACAAAGAACAAATAGCAGGAAATGGTTTTCTGTTCCCTTTTTTTTTTTTCATCTAAATATAACTAAGGAGTGAATTTTATGTACCATGTCCACTCTAAAACAGAAACGGATATTGTACATTGCACATAAAAAGGTCACTTTGTTTGTGTGTTTGCTTCTTTAACAGGAGGTTAAAGTTACGAAACGGAGTAGCAGGTAGGAGAGTTTGAGATATCCTCCATGCCAAATCTACACAAACCTGAAGAGCTTAAAGAACTTAGTGTACTAAATATGGAGAACAGCAAAAGGATTAACACAAGCCTTTCACTGAGCCTTATAAAGGGAGAAGCTGGCCTACAGAAGATGGTGTGTACAGACAGAGTCATGGTCTCACTCTGACTGATGAAGGGGCAGGGGTAGCTCTGTGGTTGGACTATGGATCAGAAGACCCGAGGTTCAAACCACAGCACCACCAAGCTACTATTATTTGAGCAAGGCCCTTAAACCTCAAGTGGTCGGATGTATAGTGAGATAATTATGAAAGTCGCTCAGGGTAAGGGCGTCTACCAGAAACTGGAAATATAAAATATAAGTGACAAAAACAAATCTAATCTCAGATTATTTTTATTTTTTAATTATTATATTATTATTTATTTAATCTCAATCTAATTATTTGTTTTTGTCCCTTATATTATATTATATTATATTATATTATATTATATTATATTATATTATATTATATTATATTATTAATAACTTATATTATTATATATTTTGCGTTATATTTTATACACATCTAACATTAACACTAGTGGTCATCACTTAAGAGTTCATCACTGATGCTGAAGACACTTTACAAGTGGAAATTCTGAAGTTATTAAGCTTATAGTACACATTTATTTATTAAGTCATACTGTTGCCATGTCATGAACTGAGATTGGTATGAGCTCGTAATATCTCTGCTTGACTCCTACAGCCGCGTGCGTTCATAAGCGAACTGCTAAACTGCTAACTGCGGACTGTTAAACTGAACCAAACATCCTAAACCGAGTGGGGTGTCTGTGTGTCGCTCAGACTTCAAAAGAGAATATGAACATATAGAAAAGCACCTTTGGCTTCAAAATTGTGTTAGTACGGGTATTTAAATCACCTAATGTGAAAACAGAATTACAGCGGTACCTCGGCATACAAATTTGATCTGTTTTAAGGTAAAATTTCCTATTGTGAAACGCATTTTCCCATAGGAAATAATGAAAATGCTGAAAATCTGTTCCACCCAAAAATATTACCAATATTACTAATTTCAAACACTACAATCATGTTTTTTTTTGCATATAAAAACAATCAAAACATTTAGAAAAGACATGTAAAAAGTAAAATATTAAATAAGTAGACATTAAATCTCACTTAACCTTAATTTATGATTCCTCTTGGCACCGGCTGCTTTAAAAATGAAACTGAGAAAAGCAGCTCGCTTTTCTTCTTGCTAACATTCTTGGGACCCGTGGTGCTGTGTCTTCAATAAATCTTGCACGAAAACATTGCAAAAAACACGCAAAAAATGTGTAAACTTTGAACGGCTCCCGGATGTACAGTACAGACCAAAAGTTTGGACACCCCTTCTCATTCAGCGAGTTTTCTTTCTTGTGTTCTTTCTTGTGTTCTTTAGCCCAAACGCGTCTCTTCTGCTTGTTGTCTGTCCTTAGCAGTGGTTTCCTAGCAGATCTTCTACCATGAAGGCCTGATTCACACAGTCTCCTCTTAACAGTTGTTCTAGAGACGTATCTGCTGCTAGAACTCTGTGTGGCATTGACCTGCTCTCTGATCTGAGCTGCTGTTAACCTGCGATTTCTGAGGCTGGTGACTCGGATGAACTTATCCTCCGCAGCAGAGGCGACTCTCGGTCTTCCTTTCCTGGGCCGGTCCGCATGTGAGCCAGTTTCTTTGTAGCGCTTGATGCTTTTTGTGACTGCACTTGGGGACACTTTCAAAGTTTTCCCAATTTTTCGGACTGACTGACCTTCATTTCTTAAAGTAATGAT
>JAAGKR010009158.1:22500-27771 GCA_011419295.1 Clarias macrocephalus | reverse complement strand
GCTTGATGTAACCTCATGACAAAGTGAAGTTTGTAAAGTCGGAGCGCATTAGTCGAACATTTTGGGATCGTGTTTTAAATACATGACAGTGTATTTTATAACTGTTATAGTGTTATAGCCTGTTAGCTTTACTCATTCTTCTATTTATTCTTGTAGTACATGTTCATTCTACTTTATCTGCCTTTATATCTTATCACTGACTCAGATTTTCTGCAGACAATTTGCAATGTACTGTACTTATACTGCCGGTATGTGGACAAACGGCTAATAAAGTCTCTTGAATCTTGATATTAGTAAGAGTCTATAAGGACGATAATGAGTATTATTTTGTAATATCAACTTTTTTTTTCCTTAAAATTGACTTTTTCGTGATTGAAAGTAATTCTGAAATTAAACAGTCTCAGTACGGAGATCTCAAGATTAAGTTAGCTGTGAAAAAGCCTCAGGCCTCAGCCACTCTAAGTACTGTGTGTGTGTGTGTGCGTGTGTGTGTGTGCGTGTGCGTGTGTGTGTGTGTGTGTGTAAGGTCATTATTCTTTAAACAGTGTACGTAGTGAAGCAGCTAAAACTGAAGGCGATGTGCAGCAAGAGAGGCCGGCATAATGGGTGCAGACGCATGTCAGGTCCCTTCTCCTCACGGCACCGTGGCCTTGGACATTATGTACACTCTCTCTATCTCTCTCTCTCTCTCTCTCTCTCTCACACACACACACTTAATTAACCCAACCTCACTTTCAGTCAGCCTTAGACTTTCTCTAAAGGTGCCAGATTAATTCAGATGGCATGTGTGCACTGTAAAAATACTGATGGCATGTTTATGTCCAAGAGAAATAGTACTACAATTTTTTTCAGATTTATTCAGATTTCAAAGTTGTAACTATGACTCTAATATGTCACTTCGGTCGCATCAACATCGCACCTGCAACTGAAGATGAATAAACGTTCAAGAGAAAGACAAGATAAATTACACGCGACCTGCCGAACAGTAAATTCATCGCTAAGTACATAACAGCAGGCTTAAAGGTGTTAGAGGTGACACCATTTACAGTAGGTGTGTGCGATCTGAGTGTTATCTTTAAGCAACGCTGAGGGTCAACACCTCTGGAACAGAGCCGGCAAATTAGGAGCCCTTTGCCATATGTGGTAACAGCTACTAATTGGTGACAGCGAGCACACCCTGATAAAGCACTCTGGCTTAAGGGTTAAGGCATGATGCCACAGGGGCGGGTGAATCTATTGGATGACTTTTAGATGAGTGTGTGAATATGTGTGTGTGTGTGTGTGTGTTGGTGTTTTGACACATCTTCTATCGTGACCCAGAGCAGAGGTGAGCTCTCACCTTAATTCTCTCTCTCTCTCACTGTGTGTGTGTGTGTGTGTGTGTGTGTGTGTGTGTGTGTGTGTGTGTGTGTGTGTGTGTGCGCGCCCTCATCATGGGCTTTATTAGAAACAGGTAATTGACTAAAAAATGGAAAGGTGTGAAATTATAACTCGGCTATTTAAACCCATTTTAGGTCCCTTACTGGAGTTATTTTAAAATTCTCTTTTTCCTTTCTCTCTTTCTCTCTCTCTGCCCCGGTAGATTTTTTTGGCTCCTAAAATTACTTCGTTGTCACAGTTCAGCTCATTCCATTTCCTGTTTTATTTTTATTTATTTATTTTTTTTTATAAACAGCCAGGAGAAAAGTATTAATTATCCTTGTACAATTTAATGCACCACGTGTTTTAACCTTTCAGGTTTCCGGTAAACAGTGGCATAACCAGGCATATCCGTGCTAGCAAATGTGATTTATGACAAGAACCTTTAATTTCTTTGGGGGGGGGGGGGGGGGGTCCTTAAATAGGTTAGACGGCAATCTGCATGCATTTTAACGCGCTGGCGAAACCCTTCCTCTCCTCCTCCTTGTCTTCAGGGCCTGCCTTTAATATTCACGGATGATTTTTGTCCACATGCATTTTGGTGGGTGTCACCTTAGATTAAATTATTACCATTTTTTTTTTTCGCAGGCCCTGCGTCGTAGGCCGGGGGCCCGTTATTTACTAGAATCAATGAAACGGTAATGAAAATCCATTTTTCATACTCTCCGCTTCTGCTGACTTTTATTTAGTTAGCTGTGGCTAAGCAAGCAATTCATTCCGCCTAAATGCCACCCCAAGAACGGGGCATTAGCACAGGAAGGGTTAACAGGGATTAAGATGGCTCCATGTACACACATTCTTACACTCACACACACATTCATGCGAGATTAGAGTGTACTGTACTATATTGGAAAAAAAAAAACATGCTGCCGATGTAATTTAAAGCTCAGGTGAACATTACTGTACATTTCCGACAAATTACGGGCTGTGTTCAAGTGAAACTGGGACTTTTGATTGTGTAGATTAGAATAACAGAATACAGTTATGGAAGTAAAAACTTTCTTTATTTCTCTATATGATCCCCGCTACACTAATGCACTTATCCCAGTGTTTCATAAGTTCTAGGATACCATCATGGCAATAAGTTTTCCTTAAACACCGGAGCCATGATCGGACTGCCTGCTTCTTTGCAGTAGACTGAACTCCTATAACAAACATGTCAGGGAGGTCAGGACTATACAGGGTTTTTGGCAATAACTCCCAGCCGAATTCCCATAATGTGCAAGTGGTGTTGGTGAATGATTGTGTGTACAGGTCCCACTGATGGATACATCTTTTCTGCAAGTTAATGAGAAGTTATCCGTTGATTTTCTCGGATCAGGGAGCAAATGCAGTGGGCTCCTAACCACCATCTCATCACCGTACTGTGCTTGTCTTTTATAAATGTTCTTCTATAAATTAGTTTTACGCTTTCATTCTTCTTCGCTTGAGACTACAAGTCCCAGTTTGACTTGAACACCCATTGTATAATGTTATTTACTGCTTTAGCCATAAAACAGTTCCTAAACTTTAGTTTAGCAGTTAGAAATATTAAATATTTCATAGATTATATATAAATCTTCTATTTATTTTTGAACATTATTTTTATTATTAACTTAAATATTTTTGAAAACTTTTTGAAAACATCTAACCATGTTCTTTTTTGATCCAAAACACAGCTAAACTAACTAACTAACTAACTAACTAACTAACTAATCTAAAGGGACAACTTGAAATATTTATATATGTACTACATATATGTTCACTTTGAAGTACAAGGTCACTTTTTACAATTTAACACTGCATACGTTGCCTCCGTCTCCTTGCCTTTAATAAATCTCTCTCATTCTCTCATCCAAAGTAAGCCATTTAATAAGAACAATTCCCCTTGCACCAGAGCAATGCTTTTAATTTAAGGTTTATTGGTATAATATGTGACTTAGGAATGATAGAGTTACGCACATTTGGATGAGGGATGTGAAGATGGAATGGCTGGAAGCGTGCATATTCAAATTGGGGGTGGAACAACAGGGATAATCAGCCTTACTGGGTCATAGCGCATGGTCCCTAGATACAGCTACGGCTTTTTCATTAAAAAAAAAAAAGGCACAGTTTAACATTTCAATATCCGACTTTAAATCAGAGACACAGTTTTGGTATATGACTCTAAATCACAAAGACATGAATTGTATTTTGAAGTTAATGCATACGACAATGTTTAAATATTACACATTTTCGCACCTGCCTGTCAATCAACTGGAAATGCAATTATCTAACACAGAAACAACATTTTAGTAACATACTTTATAGCACAAAAACACAGTTTACATATCTAACTATAAAGGACTGGGAAACAAGTTATGTATCTGTCTATAAATCACACAGAAACTAGTTAACTATCTGATTAGAAAGAAGACAAACAGAGACACGGTATATCTGATTATAAAGCACAGAGACAGAGTGTATCTGATTCGAAAGCACAGAGACACATTGTTTTTTATTCTAAAGTACAGAGACGCCAATTGTTTCTCGTCTAAAGCACAGAGACACAGTGTATCTGATTCGAAAGCAAAGAGACATAGTGCACTTGATTAAAAAGCACAGAGACAGAAATTGCTTCTTTTATCTGATTCTAAAGCATAGAGACACACATTGTTTCTGCGTATAAAACACAGGCACAGACTGTTTCTAATTCTAAAGTACACCACCAATTGTTTTTTTCTAAAGCACAAAGACACAGATTGTTCTTTTAAAGCAAAGAGACACAGTGTATAAAACACAGTGTATCTGATTATAAAACACAGTGTATCTGATTATAAAACACAGTGTATTTGATTATAAAACACAGAGACACAGTGTATCTGATTATAAAACACAGTATATCTGATTATAAAACACAGTGTATCTGATTATAACACACAGAGACACAGTGTTTCTGATTATAAAACACAGTGTATCTGATTATAACACACAGAGACACAGTGTATCTGATTATAAAACACAGTGTATCTGATTATAACACACAGAGACACAGTGTATCTGATTATAAAACACAGTGTATCTGATTGTAAAACACAGAGTATCTGATTATAAAACACAGTGTCTGATTATAAAACACAGAGACACAGTGTATCTGATTATAAAACACAGAGACACAGTGTATCTGATTATAAAACACAGAGATACAGAGTATCTGATTATAAAACACAGAGACACAGAGTATCTGATTATAAAACACAGAGACACAGAGTATCTGATTATAAAACACAGAGTATCTGATTATAAAACACAGAGACACAGAGTATCTGATTATAAAACACAGAGACACAGAGTATCTGATTATGAAACACAGAGTATCTGATTATAAAACACAGAGACAGAGTATCTGATTATAAAACACAGAGTATCTCATTATAAAACACAGAGTATCTGATTATAAAACACAGAGACACAGAGTATCTGATTATAAAACACAGAGACACAGAGTATCTGATTATGAAACACAGAGTATCTGATTATAAAACACAGAGACAGAGTATCTGATTATAAAACACAGAGTATCTCATTATAAAACACAGAGACACAGAGTATCTGATTATAAAACACAGAGTATCTGATTATAAAACACAGAGACACAGAGTATCTGATTATAAAACACAGACACAGAGTATCTGATTATAAAACACAGAGTATCTGATTACACAGTGTATCTGATTATAAAACACAGAGATACAGAGTATCTGATTATAAAACACAGAGACACAGAGTATCTGATTATAAAACACAGAGTATCTGATTATAAAACACAGAGACACAGAGTATCTGATTATAAAACACAGACACAGAGTATCTGATTATAAAACACAGAGTATC